>JAODUP010001670.1:0-36890 GCA_025642065.1 Paralvinella palmiformis
ATAACTGTACTAATAGTAACTAGAAGAAATATACCCCTCTGGGAGCCACGTTATATAGTGTTATTGCACAAGCCCATAAACTATATACTATAACATAGAACATTAATGAAACACATATTTATAAATAGTATGGAATGTCATTAAAATATTCATTGAATTTGGAATATATATATTACAACAACGGATCTGATACTTCATGTAATATATTAATATATTATCATAATAAATAATATAAAAATAATAAGACATTTATGAAACATCTAATTGATGAAACTGCATGATATCTGCCGATGTATAGCTATAAGAAATATAATATAGAATATGTAAATATTGTTGACTAAAATAAATATTATTAATATAACTCTTTAATAGACGGTTAAATAAACGAAATAACAAAATATCATAACAGACCATTTAATATTAAATAGATAACATATTATATACGTACCATATATGAAATTTATATTGTGGTCAAATTTCCTATTATGACCCGACTCCACAAGTGACCTTATTAGACAAGATTTGGCCACGTATTGCTGATAACTGACAAAGACAATAGATATATAGATGACTGGTAACTTTGGTTTAGCTGTAAATGTTTACTAAATACAAAACACATATCCACCCTACATCTTTAACTCACACACACACAACTTTATATATATATATATATATATATATACAGTGGTGGAAAAATGTTTTTGAACATCTAGTAAATTTCTCTATTTTTCTATCATCTTTGTTTAATAAGGTTGTTTATTTATGAATAGCAAAACATAAATTAAAAGTTCGCTATAAGAAACACATCAATGTGTTTTAGGTAAGTTGAACATAAATTTGACCGGAATATACATGTAAACTATTTAATTAATGTAGCGAAATAACAGAAGTAACAATACCGTAAGAAATACATACAAAGACTTAACAAACATGAAAAATAATCACCATGGTTGACAAATCACAATGAATATGAATTAAAAAATACTTGATTGCACGGACCAATGTCTGGATTCTCATTGGCATGTTTTTAACAAAGCGTTTGCAATGTTCTGACGTGATATTATTCCATTCGTCGACCACAAACGTACTGAGCTCTAGCATATTTCGGGTTTACGTTCAGAAACTGCTGCCTTGATATTGGACTTCTGTCCGGAGACTGTAAAGGCCGATCCAGAAGCTGGACTCCATGTTCGCTCATCGAAGTGTTGCTAGTTCTGGCTGTGTGACACGGAGCATTGTCCTGTTGGAAGATCCAATGCTGAGCACGCCGGCGATTGGAAAGAGCACGAGCTGATGGGAGGATGTGATGCTCTAAATTTTGACAATACTTGGGCAAATTAATCTCCCCCCTACAAACGGTTAGCTGTCCAACACCTCCCGCACTCAAGCATCTCCAAACCATTATGCTTCATGTTTCACAGTTGCAACAGTGCAAGCAGGTACATATTCTTCCCCACGTCTCTTTCGGACTCTGACATTTGCTCGGACAGGATATAGCTGGAAGCTGGACTCATTTGACTATATAATTTTGTCCCAGTATTATTGTGTCCACTGACGGTGTTCTTCACCCCACAGACATCTCGCTCTTCTATGTTTCTCCGTTATCAATATTTATTTTCTTGCAATACACGACTTGAAACTATGTTTCAAAAGTCGACCACGAACAGCTCTGGTTATACATTGGACCCCTGACTGCTCCGACCACTGTTGCTTCAGTTCTGGAGCTGTTTTCTTCCTGTCGGTTCGACACAGGCGAAGCAGAACACGATCGTCTTTTGCTGTACTTCACTTGGCTCGTCCGCTGCACCTGGCTCGTCCACTCCTAGGTCTGTCTTTCAGGTTACCCGACTGCTGGAATCTTGAGCTGATCATCGTAGCTGTCGTATGCCTACATCCGCATGTTATAGCAATCTGACTACAGTTGCATCCCTCTTGATGGAGCACCTGCATCTTCACACGGGTCGAGTACGGTATATTTCTCGTCTTCGCTATTTGTATGTATAATAAATTATAATATTATTCCCTTTGTTGATAACCTGAAGTCTCAAAAAAATGGTGTGTCATAGCTATATTCGTCTTTTTATTAATTTCATTCAAAGAATTACGTGATTTCACTTTTTTAAATTTATCAATTTTTTATAATATTATGATTTATATATCTTTTGTAAACAATTCATTAAAATTGTTTTATACAACATTACAGGTCGATTTGTTAAGCACACACTCTGAAATATGTGCATTATTTTGAAGAAACACAAATTCTAGCCAGTGTTCAAAAACGGTTTTTTTCACCAATGTATATATGATCCAAATATCTCCCCCCACTCACCCACAAAATATACATAAATGTATAAAATAGCTACATCATATTACAAACTTTTGGTTTTTAATAATAAAAACAAATTAATTACATTTTGTTGTCTTTGATCAGCTGAACATTATACTATATAATAAAATAAGACAAGGACTTTAACTTTAGTAGAGAAAATAATTAACATCCAGTCAATTTATCTCTATATGTATATTATTATACATATTATTGTCCTATAGTTAGTTTATATTAAACATTATAAAGTTATAAACCTAAATGTTTAATTCAAGTAATTTATCATAATAAAGTTAATAAACATGTGATAGAATGATCGAAATTGTAAAATCAATTATCGATCACTAATTGTTATTAGTATTTCGTATTACTATTTATAATATCTTTTAGACGTTAGTATAACTTTATTATATATTATTAATAGTTAGATTAGTTTTATTATTATAATACATATTTACGTCAGCATGTTCTTTGATAAAGTATCGTGAAGATATCTATACATTTTAATCTGTAGCTTAATTGACCAAATATCTCTATCATCCAAATTCAAAACCTGTACTAGTCATGTCTGAAGGGTGTTTCATCCATCACTTCACCTCATTACATTCGGCAACCGCTCAGGTCAATAACTGACTATGTCTATAAATGAACAAATATAAATATATTACTGAGAATGATTAAATAGTGGGTAAATGTGATCCTATGTCAGCCACCATCATCCATTCAAAGCAACACCCCTCTCCCGGGGGCGGGGGGGGGTTACTCATCACTCATACACGCTATGCGGCATGTAAACAGGCGTGCTCGATTCCATATGTCCGGATGTGGCATGCGATTTGTCCTGCGGCTGCGTACCGCTGCGGATATGGCAAACTGAATCGCTTCATGTAGCGATTCGTACGGCAAAAAATAAAAACCGGACGGGGGAATCCAGAATATGACGTCAGGGGCAGGTGTTTCCCGAACAATTTAACCTGATTTTAGATTATCTGGTCAACCTGAAATATTGTTCGAATTTCTCCACATCCTAATTGTAGTTCAAAACTTCGCCATATTGCTGAATAAGCATTGTAAGGCTGTAACAACAGGACATAGTTTTAATAATAATTTTATAAGTATTTGTTTTAAATTTAGATCTATAATGTGTAAAATCTGTTTGGTGGAGTAACTGACCCCCCTCTACACAAACACACACCTGTTTTGTTTTTTTGCTATCTGTATTTCTGTTGTATTGTCATATTTTTAGCATGAACAGACTGGAAAACACATGGGAACGCACGTACATATGGAATCACACAAATCGCATGCCGGATACCGCATGCCGCATCAAGCATACCGCATCACGCATGCCGCATACAGCGTATATGGAATCTAAACCTTACGGGTTGTAACTGACGGCGAAGATGCCTGATGGCTCGATTGATTATATGTGCTAAATGATCGATTTCTTACATCTCTGGCCATATTAGTAAATAATTCTACTCTAGATGATATGTGTTTAAATACTGAATATCAAAGAAATAATTGAATTCCGCTAATAAGTATTCAATATTTAGCAATAATCGATTTCGCCCTATTTCTGTTGCTTGATGAAGAACTGACTTTTATTCCGGTTACTTATAATGTATGAGAACATCAAGGAAGCAGTAATTAGCGGTTACATATCCTCAATGGCGTCTCAAACCGTAACTGTAACCCCTTAGCTACGAAAAGACAATCACGTTCATTTTGACCTAGTTACATAGATGCCGTCACTTCCGATACCTAATTTGGAAATAGAGTGCCACCCAGAGACGCACTATGACATCAACCGTGAGCCGGGTGTCGTAATGCGGGGGGAGGGAGGATAGAATACACACTGGATCACAGCCCACACTATGCCCACGAATGTCAACATGAGGACGAAGTGAAGTATGTTGATACGGAACGGATGATATTTGATTCACAATCTACATCTGTCAGTCCGACTCTCACGCCTCCCCGCGCTAGTATCGGGTTAAACAATTAGCTCCGGATTGATACCACTGATACATACATGGGCTTAAAATAGAAAACGGTTGTCAGGTTGAAATTTGGTCAATAATTACATTCACCTTTTATCACAGATCAACTGTCTAATGGTTGATTGTCGTGATTCTTCTCATCAAATAACCGTAACACTGTAACAGTCGGCAGGTATTTAACTGATTAGTGAATTGGTTTTTTTCTTCAGGTCTATGCAATACGAAATACTGCGATTGATCCAGATGATTCAGAACCCTCTCCGCTTGTTTTTTGTGAGAACACGCACACACATACAGGTACACCAACACACACACACACACACACACCACACACAGAGAGTTCGAGTTTATTATTTAACACTTTATTTCCGATTACAGAGAACATTACTTCCTTATCATGTGAGTGAAATATTGGTAACTATACGAATATATGTTTCTGTTTTGCAAAAGGTTAATGAAACTAAAAGCATATATCACATTAAGCACAAAAATAGTACATATAGACACTAGTTACTAACATATATCAAGATATATATATATATATATATATATATATATCCTATTTCTCTATCTCTCTTTGTCTATGTGCATGTGTATACTAGAGAGTGTTCGTGTTATGATATATATATATATATATATATATATATATATTGTGTGTGTGTGTGTGTGTGTGTGTGTGTGTGTGTGTGTGTGTGTGTGTTGTAAAGTCATGGCCGGTTGTCGAATTAATTTATATAGGGAGAATTGGTAATCGCCCGTTCGTGCCGCTTAACGGTTTGTGGCCGACGAATTGTGAGGTCAAATGGGTGTGAAACCATAGATCTCCGATTTATTGATGTGCGAAAGAAGTTGGTGGTCACCCGTTCGGTGCCGCTTGGGGATTTGTGGCCAGCCGGTTGTTGGGATCGCACGGGTGTAGATGTCATAGCCGCGGGGTTTGTACTCTATTGGTGTTTTCGTGGTGTGGGTTGAATGAATGAAAGCTTTGTTTGAATGTTTGTAATGGTACAGCGGAGATTGGATCAAGGGACAACACGCTGATTGTGCTAGGGGGGAGAATTCCCCTTTATATACCTGTTTGAATGTGTGGGAGGAGTTTTAGTGGGGGATTGTTCTCGACTCGGCCAAGTCGGCGCTAATTGGACCAGGTGACTATGCGGGGACTACCGGACAACAACGCTGAGGTTGCTGAGGGGACAATTCCCTATAAATATCTGGATTTTGTAGATTTTGTTTCGATAAGAGTTTCGAGGAGTGTATAGTTTTTGTACAGTTTTGAGTAGAGAAATAAAGTAGATTCGGGACCACATGAGTTCGGAGTCGTGAAAGAGAGAACGTAGCTATGGCCGAGGTCCGGGACGGGCCGGACGACCGCGTCCCGGATCTCGGTACTTTTCAGTGTGTGTGTTGGTGTGTATGTATTTTTTAGTATATCATTCTTATACCGTTTTTCACACTTGCCCAAATGTTATCTGAATTTAATTTATTATTTTCGTTCCTTTATATATAATTTTATTAATTTTAAAATATTGCATGACGTCACTTTGTCCATACTTCCGGTCCACGTTTTATTATAATATCGGATATTATAAATCTTACGTTTCTAATATTTCTCTTTCAAGCATGAAGCAATATCCTAATAACACGAAACGTAGAGAGAAGATATTTTTCTATCCAGTTGGTATTTATGGAAACAATCCAAAGATTACTATAGGTCAAGTGATGTCTTAGGAAGCAGTTTCATGATGAAGAACTGAGTTATTAATTCGGTTCTTTGAAACAGTCATAAAACGAGAAAGCTCTGGTTCACTTATATCTTATCCCAGGCATTTATGTATATATATATATATATATATATATATATTGTGTGTGTGTGTGTGTGTGCGTGCGTATATATATATATATATATTTATTTATTCCATTTAATAGATTTATATTTCAATTGTTGCTTTAAGAATGATAAAAAAATGAAGACAGTCGCGTGAGTCGGACGCCATTTTGAAGCAAATTGATTATGTTATAATTATTTATAATTATGATATATATTATACATACAAGTAATCACTTGTATATACCTGTATATACTTTTTTTTTGGGGGGGGGGAACCATATATGTATTCATATCCATATATACATACACAAATATTGTGAGAAGATCACG
Source organism: Paralvinella palmiformis (assembly GCA_025642065.1). Classification (NCBI taxonomy): domain Eukaryota; kingdom Metazoa; phylum Annelida; class Polychaeta; order Terebellida; family Alvinellidae; genus Paralvinella; species Paralvinella palmiformis. Next base: position 6,491 of record JAODUP010001670.1, read on the forward strand.
CATAGAGAATGATCAGTGGCCAAAAATGTGTTTTCTAAGTCTTAGTAATTTTTGTTAAATTCTAGATACTTGTGGAATGCAGAAATGGTCTATCGTGTATGCGGTGGTGGGATTCCATTACGTCATTTTAAAGGAATGTTCAAACAAACTCTGTGTTTTTTGTTCTTGTCATACCCTGAATAGTAAAATTACAGTACCCCAATTAAGTATTTACATGCTTGGTGTGTTATTTGAATTAGTTAAGTAAACCTATGGGAAAACCTTAAATCGAAATGATGTTTTCATCTAATAGTCACTTCAAAAGTACCTCGTCCTTAGCTAAGTTATCTCTTTCACAACTCCGAACTCATGTGTTCTCGAATCTATATTGACTCACTCCAAACTCCGGTCCACGTTTTATTATAATATCGGATATTATAAATCTTACGTTTCTAATATTTCTCTTTCAAGCATGAAGCAATATCCTAATAACACGAAACGTAGAGAGAAGATATTTTCTATCCAGTTGGTATTTATGGAAACAATCCAAAGATTACTATAGGTCAAGTGATGTCTTAGGAAGCAGTTTCATGATGAAGAACTGAGTTATTAATTCGGTTCTTTGAAACAGTCATAAAACGAGAAAGCTCTGGTTCACTTATATCTTATCCCAGGCATTTATGATTATATATATATATATATATTTGTGTGTGTCCGTGCGTATATATATATATATATTTATTTATTCCATTTAATAGATTTATATTTCAATTGTTGCTTTAAGAATGATAAAAAAATGAAGACAGTCGCGTGAGTCGGACGCCATTTTGAAGCAAATTGATTATGTTATAATTATTTATAATTATGATATATATTATACATACAAGTAATCACTTGTATATACCTGTATATACTTTGGGCGGGAACCATATATGTATTCATATCCATATATACATACACAAATATTGTGAGAAGATCACGCATAGAGAATGATCAGGTGGCCAAAAATGTGTTTTCTAAGTCTTAGTAATTTTTGTATTAACACCGAACGTGGTGACCATCGCAAAGAAGTCTATCTGTTCTGTCATTTCATTACCTCAATAGAAAATTCAGACCAACTATGTGTTTCTTGGTTGCAACCCATTGATTCCAAATTCGTCGGCCACAAACTTAATCGTTACGAACGTGTGCGTATTACTGAATTCTTATAACCTATCAAACTTAATTGATAACGGCAGATTTACACATTGAATTTTATCTTTTATGAAACGGTGATGAACGTTTATCAAAACTGGGTAATCATAAAACGGCTTATTCCCAAATCGATATAATTAATCTATTTGTTTATCCAATTAATCTTAAGTAAGTCATTTAGGAAAATACCCTTTTTAACGGCAAGTTGTACAAAACAACGTCATTTGCGAATCCCCCATTTTTTAATGGCCGGTTTTGTGATACCTTCCGTGACCTAGCATATGTGAAGACGGAACAGGTTCACTTTGTACCCAGATGAAATACACAGCAAGTACTGACATCAAAAAAAAAAAAAAAAACTTTATTTTCAATTATGTGATTGTTTACAAAATGATCGGAGTCGATATAGATCTTCTTTGTGATCGTTTATTCTTATTCACGTTCTATTCAATTGATATTCTCTTTTATATATAAAATATGTTCATACATTTCGGTTTTTTATAACCAAATTTTTTCCAGGTGACTACATTGCTAAATTTAATCGCGTGTCAATATATTTGTTATTAATTTAAACTTTGTGTGTTTCAGAAAGTAATCGACTATTTAAAAATAGACGTGGAAGGAAGCGAGTGACCAACTTTAGAAACAATGTTCACTGAAAGATGTTTGCCAAAAAAACGTTTAACAAATTTCCCCGACTGTGATATCAACGGAGAGAATTATCTGAGAATAATATTACGGACCCATCAATACAGGTATAAACTGTAATAAATTAATCTGATATTAAAATTGAATAACTGAGTTAGTATAACATATTGAATATATAACGAAAGCTGAAAAAATCCCTCAGAAAATGTGTTATTTGTATGATTCAGGCAGCTTTCTAAATAGGATTGTTTCTGGTATTCACGAACGAATATACAATGGGTATTAACATGAAATGTGAGGGTGTGTGTGTGTGTGTGTGTGTTTGTGCAAATATAAAAGGTATCCTGTCGTGGAAGTGAACCATGTTTAATTTTCAACAAGCAAATTTAAAAACACATTTACGCTCAATAATAACAACACAGACTGTGCAATGGGAGCAGAGAAGACACTAAATTATGGCTATGATGTGATGTTTGTCTGTGTGCTCACAGGATAGAAATGAGGGAAGACCAAACAAAACCCACATGAATGGGGTATATTTATAGAAGATTAATAAATAAAAAGATAACATATTTTCGGGAAGATCATGAAAAGTTAGGTGACGTCTTACTGAGTAAGGAATACCACATCACGTATGCAAAATACTATAAAATTTTCGTTAGGATGATATTCTGAACATCTTTTATTTTCCAATTTTACAACAGCCAAGAAATCCTGAAGCAGGAAATATTTGATGTTTCGGTTAAGTTTGAAACATTGGAGTGTTCTCGCTTATTAACATATACCGATCGTTACACAATGAGGTTAAGAAGCAATTAGGTTCTCAGCGGGAAAATTGTGTTGACTATTTATGGACGTGCAGTAAGTGAGATTGACGGGTAGTCCATGAATTTACCAGGTCATTACCGGTAGTAAAACATGTGTTGACTGAATTCGGAAGTTTATATGACAACTAATCAGGGATGAATAAAAACGGTTGATCATCAAACCAGTTGTTTAGCTTCAGAATTCCTGGTTTTTTAAAAACATTTGGCTCAGTGTAACTGTAATATGGTGCATTGTGCATTACTCTTATTGCCGGGTTCTGTACTAACATTGCTGATCTGAGTATTTTCTTATCTGTGTTGCCCCGTTACCCCGTACCATAATACCATAGGATAGAGGTGAGTGAGTTAAAGGGAAGTGGAGGGTCCTCAGGTTTGTTAATGACAAAAAAAGTTTTACTTGTTTAATTGAAAATAGTTCTTTTTACTTTTGTTGACTGCTCACTATAATGGTTTCCAATCTGTCAAGTTTGATGCCATCTAATGTAATGGTTTAGCATGAAAGAGTATATATGATGTGCTTTGGTCTTAGTGCAACATTCCTTTTTTAATTAAAGACAATCCGTTTGAACCGAACCATTAGTATAATTCATTAACTTTCACATTTACATTGGCATATAATTCATTAAGGTCAGACTGTGATGTATATCGTGTTTGAAGCAGCAGCAAAAGACAATGAATGTTTCTAAACCAGTCATACGCTTTCCATAGAATCTCGTAACTATTCAGATATTTTGGCAATATGCCGTGGCTTATCGCATCGAACACTTTTGGAACATCATGGAGAACAGCTCTGGAACAGATTTGGACACAGACGTTCGGATATGAATAGTAGAATGAATGGCGGAATATTTGGGAGGAAAATTCATATTTGTGTTCATAAAATATATTTTTTCTACCAAACATTTCATTACTTCATCGAATACACTTATTTCCAATAATTTCGAAAATATAAATGATGATTGATATTTTACGGCCACTTCTGTGCACATGGAAGGCTGTCGGAATATTAAGACAAGTCGTAAACATTTCAAGGGAGAAGTAATAATTACAACCTTCCACACTTATTACCATATCAATTATTGGTGTATTATTTATTTATTGAAATTATTTGAGGATACCGGTATTCGTAAATCATTTAAATTACAGTTTGTTTCAGTATTGAGCAGCAGGCTTATAGAATTATTCCAAGTTTCTTCCAAAGCCGTTTTAAGTTATTATTTAAGTTATTAAATCGTTTATACTTTATAATATTTTTTTCGGTTGTTATATGCAGTTACAAGGACGCCTCCATGGCCTAACTGGTAGCGCGGTTGAACACGTATTTATAGCACCTGGGTCAAATCCCGGCCGAGATATGTCAAACGGATGTTTCATCTTTCACTTTGCTTCATTACCGTTGCCCAAAAGTGGCCGTAAAACATCAACATTTTTATGCAGTTTCAATAAGAATAGCTTAGATATGTTTATGGGATGAAACCCTGAGGTAAACCCTGATTATCTTTTTACATATTTAATTGCAACCTTCCTCTCAGAAAAATGAAAAGAATGTTTAAATGTTCTCATGCTCTTGTTTAAAAATACATCATCTGTTGTTTAAAGTGTCTCCAAACTCGGTATAATAATAATAATAATAATAATAATAATAATTAATGTATATCTAATAAAGCGCCCTTACTAGCAGGAGCCATTCAAAGGCGCTGTACAAATAATATGTAATATAATAATACCCCAAATAATGTCTGTAAAAACCCTGTAATGATTTAAAAGATAATAATTATTTATCTGTGAAAGCGACCTTAAATAGGTGTGTTTTTAGAAGAGAACTAAAATTTCCAAGAGACGACGCATTTCTAATATTTGCCGGCAACTTATTCCACAAAGTGGGGGCTGCAACACTAAACGCACAATCACCATATGACTTGAGTCGAGACACTGGCACCTGCAATAGTATCTGACTGGATGACCTGAGTTTTCGGGATGACTTTCTAATGGACACCAGTTCACACGGGTATTCTGGCGCCACATCATTAATAGATTTATCAGTTATTAATAAAATCTTGAAATTGATACGCTGTCTAATAGGTAGCCAATGTCTTTTTTTAAGAATTGGGGTGATATGATAGTATGTTCGAGTATTTGTTACAATGCGAGCTGCACTATTCTGAATTCGCTAAAGGCGGTTAATGTTATAATAAGATATGCCATATAACAGGGAGTTACAATAGTCTATACGAGATGTAACAAAGGAATGAACTACAGTTACAAGTGATTCTTGTGTCAAGAATGCTTTTAAACAGTGGATGTTCTTAAGATGGTAGTAGGCAGCTCGGCATACTGATGTGACATGTTCATACATGTTAATACATTGGTCAAAAATAACCCCTAGATTTTTTACTGACCCATTAGGGGTAATCGAAGATGTACCCATCTGTAATGCTGGTGTCTTTAGGGATTTAACACAATGTGGTGATGCCAAATATAAAATATTTGTTTTATTATCATTTAGTTTTAGAAGATTTTGAGTCATCCATAGCCGGATATCGGCAATACAATGTTCTAAATTCTTCAAGGAAGAAAATTTAACTATTGTCAGGATCCAGTGATATATACGCTGTGTGCATCAGCATACAAGTGATATTTAACCCCATATCGCTGCGCAATGATCCCAAGAGGACGGGTATACATTGTGAAAACCAGAGAACCAAGAACTGAACCCTGGGTACCCCAGATAACAAAAACTGAATGTCAGATAAAATACATGAACAGACACTCTCTGGGAGCGTTTGTTCCAGATAGGATCTAAACATTCAAGTACTCTACCTGACAGACCAAACATGTCTTTTAACCTAGAGAAAAGTACGTTATGGTCAACTGTATCAAATGCAGCAGACAGGTCCAGAAGAACAAGTATTACTGGTTTAAATTATAAATTCATCAACCAAGGCTGTTTCAGTGCTGTGACCACTTTGATAGGCAGACTGAGTGATTATTAAGGTTATTATTGATTAAATATTTGTTTAGATGGAAAGCAACTGCCTTTTTCTATAACTTTAGATAAAAATGTAAGATTTGAAACAGTCTTATTGTTAGAATATTCAGTCATAGGTTTTTTATTAATGGTTTTACAAGGGGCAGCTTTCATGGATCTTGGGAAAACACCCAGAGATAATGATTTATTAACTATATTTGTAATTTGTTTATCAGAACATCCAGACAATCTTTCACAAGCCATGTAGGCATAGGGTCAACTGCACAGAAAGCATTAGATGACTTTTTCAGCTACTGTCTGATATCAGTCTCTGTAAAAGGCTCAAATTTATCCATCATGGATATGCAGGACTCTTCTACCAATGGCTTACCCTGTGATAAGGTGCTGGACTGGAACCCACTATGTATATTTAATATTTGTTTGACAGAAGAAGTTATTAAAACAATGGGCCATATCTTTATCTGAGTTGATATTATTTGGGAGGACAGTTTGACTTTTATGTAATACTTTATTCACAACACGGAAAACAGTCCTTTGATTTCCCTTGGATGCTTTGATCTTTTTATTATAATATTCAGATTTAGCAGAGGCAAGGGTATTTTTAACAATAATTTTGCTGACCTTGAACATTTCAAAATGAACACACAAACTGGTCCTGATCGTGTAACATATTATTACATTTAGTCAGATTTCCTGTGTTTATATTTACCATCAGAGTTACAAAATACCTGAAAGTGATCAGTCATCTGATTGATGATGATATATGAGTGATAAGTTGAAGTGATGAAATTGTTATATATGTGTTCAATCGAAATACCGGCTCACGTTATAACCCAAGTCGGTTTATAAATAACGGGTATAAATCCACGAGAAAAAAACACTCTTTCAAGAACTGACATGTGATTCAAAACCGAGATAATCCATATTACAGTCACCAATAATAATAATAATAATAATAATAATAATAATAATAATAAATAATGATGATGATGATGATGATGATAATAATAATAATAATAATATTCACAAAACCTCTATTGTGCCAATATCCTCGAAAAGAATAGAGCTCAGTGGCGGACCCAGTACAGGGGATAGGCGAACTCATAACCCAGGTACAATGCAAAGTTCGTCAACAAATGATCAGATGGAGTGGAAATCTAAGAAGGATAATTAAGTCTGAAAGGTGAATTTTCAATTGATGTCTGAAATAAAGTATATTATTTGATGACATAACATGTTCTGAAAAAGCTCGAGTCCCAGCATGAGTTTTAACGCTGGGAACAGACAACAAGTGAAAACCTGATGAACTGAATTCCCTGTACTTGGTTGCTAGAATTTGAAATATTGTACTAGACACAACTTATTACGAATGTGTTTGTCATCGATCTCTGGTGTTTTTGATATCAACCTAAATTCAATATGTAACAATCAACCAGTTGATAATGGCTACGTTGACTCGATCAGTACACTGATATTTTAGGAAAACTTGATGAAACTGTATTCGGAGTAACACTCTCTAGTATATCTGCTCCCAAACGCCATTTTAATTCTATCAAAGATATTACAGCTGTGATGTTATCTCGTGCCATATAATGTAATATATTATAAAATGTTTACATCTTCCTCAATATATATATTTTACCTTATTGTTATTATACTATTTTATATACCATTTTTATATTATTGGTGACACATAAAATAATGTATCATAAAATGTTTACATCGTTTGGATATATGTATTTGACTTTATTTATTTAATACTATTGTGTCCATAGATAAAGATCTCGAAGAAAATAAACGCAGGTCAGATTCGAACCCACAGCCTGTAGTTTTACAGCGCCGTATTCTACCCACTGCTCCATCAGAGTGTTCTAGCATTAAAACTATTATGGTAATTTGGTATCGTCGGGTATTAACATTATTTGAAATAAAGTTAGTTTAAATGAAAGCATAATGCTAAGGAACCTTAGTGAAGTCGAGAGATTGTCAGCCGGAATATTATACCTTTTAACATCCTGTAATTACTCTATTTACAATCCTGCACGAAGGTAATAAATCCGGTTATACAGCCTTATCTAACTTCCGTTCATACAAATAAATCGGTCTAGATAACTATTATCATGGTGAATACTTACAATGGAACAAAATCACCTGAAAGCATTATTTAGATAACTTACACACCTCTTATCGATTCTGCATTCGTTGGCTTCCTTTCAAAGCTACTACTAATTATTATAATTATTATAATTATTATTATTTATAAGTGATTGGAGTTCAGAATGACTTACATGTACAAGTAAAGAGTAGAAGATATGAAAGTTGATTTTATCCTAAACTCTTGACAAAAATGAGCTTAAATTATTTGTCTGTGATTACATTTAAGAACTATACCCACCTTTTACCAGTGAAGATCTTGGAGTATTTAATATTAGCTTTTAGAAAATCGAATCTGATTGTTATCAAAAAGTGTAGGTGAAGTAATCCCGAGCAACGTAAACCTGGTAATGGCTACGAATATACTATTCAATATGTAACTTGGGGTTGTTAGATGTGCGGCTTTTCTCGAAGAATTGAATAAAGCTTCAAATCTGCGTGTTCTTCTAATGGAATACAGTCTAACATTGATAAAAAAACGAGCAAGAACCGACAAGGTAAACATGGTTGATAAACCGTTGCAAAAGAAATGTGATTGGTGAAGTGTTATAAGGTAAACTTCATTAGTGAAGAGTTATAAAAGGTAGGTGATTGATGAATTGTTACAAGTGAAAGGTGATTGTGATGTTTTAAAAAAGAAAGGCAATTGGTGAATTAAAAAAAAGGGTGGCCGGTGAACTAATACAATAGAAACTTCATTAGTGAATGGTTAAAATAAAAAGGTAATTGGTGAACTGTTACAAGTGAAAGGTGATTGGTGTTTTTTTAAAAAAGAAAGGCAATTGGTGAACTAATAAAAAGGGTGACCGGTGAACTAAACAAAAAACTTCATTAGTGAAGGTTTCAAAAGAAAGGGGAAATTTTAAATGTTCAAGGAAAGGTAGTTGGGAAGTTAAAAGAAAAGGCTTGGTGAACTAATTTAAAAATTTAGCTTTTACAAAACATAAACTTTTATTTTAAATTTTCCCCTAAACGATTAAAAGTTTACAAAAGGTTTTTTTGGCCAAAAGTTAAAGTAAAATTCAAAAACTTTAAAATTTATTTTAAAAAAAATGTTATTAAAATTTAAATCCGGATTTCCGTTTTAAAATTTTTTTTTAACCAATAATCAATAAAACAAAAACCTTTATTTTTAAAAAAAAAATTTATTAAAATTTTGACCGGATTCCGAAAAAAGGTTTTTTTGGTTTTAAAGAATCCTAATCCAAAACAAAACCTTTTTTTACCAATAAAAAATTGAGTGAAAACCTTTAAAAAAGGGTTTGTTCCTTTTAAAAGGATTTGGTGTTTTTTAAAAAAAATTAAATTTGGAAAAAATTTTTAAGGGAAACTTAAAAGGTTTTTTTAAAAAAAGTTTTCCAAAAAATTAAAAACAAAAGTTATTTGGGGGAAATAATTCGAAATGGGCACAACGACCTTGTATTTCTTTGGATATTTGTTTAATTCACATATAATTTAAGACAATAGCCGTGGCTAATGATCACAATATATATTTTTGTTATTCGAGGGCAAGTAATAAAAGCTTTGTAATCTCTCATATACATTCACATGTTTAATAAGAGGAAATTTAATCCAAGGCAGTAATGAAAGTGGCAGGACATATACGTGCAAAAAAAAATTTTTATTTTGTTTTGTTTTTCTCTCTCTCTCTCTCTCTCTCTGTTGTTTGTGTGTGTATGTGTGCGCGTATATATATATATATATATATATATATATTAGTGTGTGTGTGTGTACGTGAAGGTGGGTACGTATAAAAATAAAGAGTTAACTAAATATAAAAAAGTAAGAATCTAAGTAAGAATGTCATATAAAATGTCTGGGACAAGAAATAAATTTGTCTTAGAATCAAGAAGGTCATCTTATAATTCCTCTCAAATACGAGACTGCTTAATTACTTCCATTATTTTGCTATATTTATATTTCCAGTTATAATATCGGTAACTTTAAGAACATCCATCCCTCTCTTGTCAATTATGCAGCCCTTGACCTTTCTGGGCAGTTTACGTTCCAACTGCCTCATAATGACATTCTCATTATCATTCAGGATATCATACCCAATGACCTTGTTTATGTCTTCCTTTCTTAAGATCAAAAGTCCGAGATCACAATTTGCTGATTTTACACCAATACTAGCCATCAAAACATGCTCGTTAAGTCGACGACCTGTTAAACACTTCTCACACTAGAAACGTCCTTTAGTGACCTTAACGTAGCCTGTACAGCGTACTCCTCATATATTAATCATTTAAAAAGAATACTTTTTATTTACGTGAATTGTATATTCTTTCTTCCTAACATTTCTTAAAAACGTTTTGATTTTGACTTTTTAAATCTAACATATTTTTAAACAGCATTGAATGTCTAGTTTACCTTCCAGAGCTCTTTCACACCTTCTCATCACTTCTGTTACTTCTTTTATAATAAAGATTTGCTCATCAAAGTCCGGATAATCCACTTGGATGTTTGTGGTAAGTGTCCTCATTGGTTCTGGCTCAATAATGGCAAGGTGTATCATATCAATCTCATCATCGTCATCAAAGGAAAAGGTCTTTATCAGTGGAGAAACCTAAAATTATAATTTAATGTATTATTGCGTGATATGTGTATTTTAAGCGAGCGAGCGCGCGCGCTCACACACACACACACACACACAGTCCAGTAATAATCCATTGTGCGGTATTGCTACTTTGTTTATATTTTAGTTAAATCGCTTCAGTGAGTCCATACTGAGTTAGTGTACAATCTCTTTGTTATGAACAAACTGTAATGTTTGTTAACACGCTGAGGGTATATATAAGGCTTGAATTTTCACTTAGGTTAGAGAAGAACTTCGACGCCAGACCGGTCGGACGTGTATTGATACATGGTTCATATAGGTAGGATTTATTCAGTTATTCGAACCCAGAATAAAGCTGAGGTCAGCATCTGAGGGGTCGAAATTTTATATACAGGTTTCCTTTGGACCACAGAAAATTACTGTTGAATGTAAACTGTGGTGTCAAAATAGTTTATGATATGTATGTAGCAAGTCACCATTGAATCACACGCACGTGTTGTTTGTTGCGAGCTGTGGTATCAAATGGTATGTTTTACGTGCTTCCGCTTTTTGTACGTAGCCTGCATGTAGCCGCTTTCCTGTGGGCGTGACATATTGTCGCGTACGAAAAGCGAATTAGCTGGTTCTCACAGGCTGATGAGTAGACCAGACACATGCTTAGGTATACGCACACATTTATCAATATGTGGAGGTATGGAACATTTTATTTTTAGATTAATGTATGTATAGTTGTATTTGTATTTAGATTTATGGAGGTAGGTTTCGAAGGATGTTTAGATATGTTGATGCTCTGTGCCTGTTGCCTCTTACTATGTACCCTAAAACGCGCAGATGTCAGTCTTTTAATAGCAATTAAGCTAAACAGTTTTAATAGTATTCGCTTCATGACGCCTGCCCGTTGTAAAAACTGATCTTTGCAGACAGTGACAATTGCGTTATATAGTTTATATAGTATTGCTTTGAACAAAGATACAGCAACTGAAAAATAGCTATAAATAGGGCTGCTTAGATAATTAAGCTAAACATTCTCACTACTGCCGTGATCTGACTTGGGTGTTTTACTCCCAAACTCCACGGCTGTAGGTGATTCGCATTTTGATTTTGCTTGGCGGCTTAGGCACTGGTGAGACATTACACATGTCTCAGCAAGAAAAGTCGCCACTCTGGATTCAGTCCCCTGAAGAAACGTCCAGAGTTTGAATTCACGGTTTGAGATTCTCTGTGCCTGTGCCTTATTATACACAGCTAAAACACACACACACACACACACACACACACACACACACACACACACACACACACACACACACACACACACAACACACAACACAACACATATATGTATATATATAAATATATATACAAGTATAGATATAATATGTATATTTAATAAAACAGGAATCATTCAAATGCGCTCTATAGTGATAATTCAAATAATATGCAAACAAAAACCCAATAACATAATAATTGTTTATCAGTGAAAGCAACTTTGAAATGTGGGTTTTCAGAACATATTTATATTTTTCATGAGATATCACATATCTAATATTTAAAAGCAACCTGTTCCACAAAGTGGCAGCTTATCTGCCCATATCAACTGAACCAATAGACGGGCACCTGCAATCTGACTTGACCGACTGAATATTTGGGATCATCTTCTAATGGACACCAATTCACACAGGTATTCTGGTACCACGTCACTCATAGATTTATAAGTTCTTAATAAAATGTCGAAATGAATACGCTGTCTAACACATAGCCAAAGTAAGTTTTGAAGAATTGGGGTGATGAGATCATATTTTTCAGTATTTATCACTATGCAATATTCAGAATTAGCTGAAGACACTTAATATTATAATAAGATATACCATATAACAGGGAGTTACAGTAACCTATGCAACAATGTTTTAAACAGTTGCTGTTCTTAAGATGGTAGTGGGCAGCTCGGTATACATATTAATACATTTGCCAAAAAAATAACCTACATTTTGTACTGACCCATTAAGGGTAATAGAAGATAAATCCATCTATAATACTGGTGTTTTTAGGAATTTAACAAACTATGGTCAAGCCAAAGAGATAATATTTCTTTTATCAACATTTCATTTTAGAACATCTTGAGTCATACACAACCAAATGTCAGCAAAACAGTGTTCAAAATTCTTCAAGGAATAAGATAAATTTAGTCATTGTCAGGATATAGTGATATATACCAGTGTTGCAAATTCCCTAAAATAATCATCAGACGCCAGGGCTGGCAAGTGTTAAAAGTTGTCAGCCCTGCTGAAAAGTTCCCGGCACAGGTGCTGCAAGAGAATAACAGTCTAGAAACCGCAAAGCAAGCTGGACGTACACGCAAACAGTTGGGGACAATGTATGGGCTAAAAATACAGAGGCGCGCTGCATAATAGTTTATGCATGATGGGGTGAATAATTGTCAATGGAAATTGGTTTACAAATGTAGGTGTGGCGAGGTCAAGAAAAAAAAGAAATAGCCCTAAATTTGAAATACCATGTGAAATACAAAACAACTAATGATTTAGTTATTAAACATCCATCTTTATTTCAGCATAAAATGTTCAATCCACAAATAACGATGTGCTAAAGTGTAAAATTTAAATTTCCCGGATACCTATCAGAGCCATGTTAGTATAAATATTGCTGGTTGGTTGAAACAGGACATTCCATTGATATTTGGTCAATCACCACCGTCGTATCAATGATGCAGATGTCAACAAAAGAATGTGTAAAACATAAACACAACGACATGAGCGGACGCATGATGAGACTCAAATTCATTTCCGCCTTGATTTGCATATACTGGATTATGTAAGCCAACTTGAGAAATAATTGCTTTTCTTAGGTTCATATTCTTATTCACTTGGTATATCCATAAAACTTGGTATATCCAGAAGTGATTGAGCTAAGAGTTTAAAAGGAATTCCACGGAGTTCCAACCTAGGGCCACTTTTATTTAACGTTTTCCTCGACAATCTTACGTACAGCCTTGCACAGTTGGATTCATGCACCCTCTACAATTATGCAGATGACTATTTCATATCATGCCAAGCTGACAGTCTAAAGGAAGTCAAGACAAATATTGAACATGCCACAGACGTACATTAATTGGTTCTACCAAAATCAGATGAAAGCAAATTCATCGAAGTTCCAATCAATTGTCTTGGGCAATGTATCACCCGATGACATGACAAACTTCTCCTTTAATGTTGGAAATGCCAATATCCCTCTCAGTGATAATGTAAAGCTACTAGGTGTAAATATAGATAATAAATTAACCTTCAATGAACACATCACATTTGTATGCAGAAGAGCCTCCAAACAGTTGAACGCCATGTCTAGACTACGAAAAGTACCTACACAAGAAAACAAGATGAACATTTTAAACCCATTTATTTTATCAAATTTTAATTATTGCCCTGTTGTATGGCATAATTGTGGACTTGTATGAACCAGGAAAATAGAAAAGATTTAGGAACAGAGACTCAGATTTGTGTATAATGATTTTATATCACCTTATCCAGAACTGTTGAGTAGGTCAGGTAAATGCGTATTATTTGTAGGGATAATTCGAACCATTGCTATGGAAGCCTAGAAAATCGAGGAAAAGATAGGACCCCCCCTTTCTTCATGAGAATATTACGACTAAGGAAAGCAATCCAAGGGACAGGTACAGAGCTGTTCAACCAAACGTTAGAACCGTTAAATATGGATTAAATTCATTTAGGTATAATGGGTCAAAAATATGGAATTCGCTACCAAGTAATATTAAATGTGCAGCCACTTATAAACATTTTAAATATCTCATTTACAATTGGGACGGCCCTGAATGTGCATGTGGAGCTTGTATTTTATGTGTTTAATATGTTGTTTTATTGTTCGTACACTTGGTATGCATGATTTATTGTATATGTGCCATTGATGTACATACGAATATGTAAATGAAAAGTAATTTTCACATGTATATACTAATTACCTCATTATATCATATCATGTCGGTTAATAGTCTCTTTTGACTAATGTTTATTGTTATTATATAATACGACGTTAAATAAATTTGATCCTATCCGATCCCAAGAAATGTATACACAAGATAAGACTGCTGCCTTAGTTTTGCCTAGTAGAATGTTTATCAGGACATATGTTCATAGAAATTGTATATATCGGAATAGACAGCAAAAAAACCCGACCCATTAATTTAAGGTTATCGGATGCAGGTATGTTGTGCAACACTCACATGCAGGTTCAAACCACCACGAAGTGATAACATTCACGCCGGAGTCATGTGACACCAACATTGAAGGATCTCCATTGGTTACTTGTTAGGTATCGAGTGCAATTTAATATCCTAATGCACACGTATAAAGCCCTACAAGAACAGACTCCAAGATACATATCTGACAGTTCATCAACCAAGAAGAACACTACAATCAATCAGTTCAGTGATATTGGTGGTTCGAAGTGTTAGAACATCTAGCTAAGGCGAAAGAAGATTTTTCAGTGTTCAGCAGCCAATGTATGGAATGTACTCCCAGATCACTTTCGTGAATCCAAACCCTGAACATTTTTAAGAAGTTGCTGAAAATGCATGTTTTCTTAGTCAGTTTTATATATCTCAATTTAGGTTTATACATATATTGTTATGAAATAATCGTATTATATTTGTTATATTTTATATATATATGTTTTTCTTAAGTTATGTACAGCGCTTTTGAACAGCCTTTAAGTATGAAAAGAGCGCTTTATGAGTTTGGTATCATAATAATAATAATAATAATAATAATAATAATAATAATAATAACAACATAAAATATTTATTCTTTACCCACCGAAGTGGGTTCTCCGAATTGTCGTGCTTCAGGAGGTGTTTGGCGTAAACTACTTTCAGCAAATGGATATATAAAGGTTCTCTTTTAGTTGTATATATACCATATGTAAATACATAAATATCATATATATAAATACATACATCCCAAATATAAACAGGAATATATCGACTTTTATGAGGAATAAGTAGGAAAGAAAAACTTTGATAGGGACTGCTCAAAGAGAAACATAACACCATCAAACAAGGAACGAGAGGAACTATTGGCTCTATCGTCATACGATATCAGAACTGCCTAGAAACGGATATTTCCATCGGGATTATCTGGGAAAGGTGTAAACAAATGCCGACTAAAATAATATAAACTAAAGGATGTGTGTATTGATAGACAGAAATACTGTATCGATCCAAATGACACACCAACCTTCAATTTCTACCCAATTCAAGTAGACGCTATTAACAATCAGTCGATTGTCTAATTAGACTCCAAGTACCCGGTTCCGCCGAGAAATATTCACTCATTAAATTACCTCATTACAAAGGCCGGATACTGTGACTGCACTCTGCAAAACACGAGATGGGAGGAAGCTCTATACCCGGATCACAGCCCACATTGTAGCAATACGATCACATCGAGCTAATGGTAGATTCATCATGATCTAATGTTGAGCGTTTATTGTTATTACCTAAACACCGGAAGTATAGAAGGTAAAAGGTCAGCTTCCAATGATGAACAAACCTCATAGCTCTTGATTGACTAATAGTCAACACGATCCTGAATGTTTACCTGGGATCTAGACAGCCAGTGTCGTCTCGTTTTAAACCATCCACGTCCACCATCCATATCGCTTTATGATGAGAACGAAATTAT
Organism: Paralvinella palmiformis; assembly: GCA_025642065.1. Classification (NCBI taxonomy): domain Eukaryota; kingdom Metazoa; phylum Annelida; class Polychaeta; order Terebellida; family Alvinellidae; genus Paralvinella; species Paralvinella palmiformis. Next base: position 22,553 of record JAODUP010001670.1, read on the forward strand.
ATTGCGCTACATCAGCAGACGATAATTACATAATATTAATAATCGGACGTTCTATATGCTGATGCAGGGGGCGCTTCCGTGGTGTAGTTGGTAGTACGTTGGAACATCGGCGTGGGCATATCTGAAGGGTGTTTCATCTTTGACTTTGCTTCCTTACCTTTGGAAATCGCTCGGCCTATTTAGCCTACCATGAGTACAAAATTATCCGTAAGACATCCACCCTTTATCTATCATCTATAAACTGATGGATACTTTCTATTCAGGTTCTCATAAAATACAGGAAAAGGAAAGTTTTCTTGCCTATAAATGTTTGCCTAAATTGACGATTAATAGTATTAGAAGTTACTTTCAGCAATCAGTAAATTACTGAATACCACATCTACTTGCCGATTATTAACACATTTACGCGAAACAGTTATCTATTTAGAATTACACTCTAAACTAAAACCTTCTGGAGCAATATTTCCTCACCGTAAATATATATATAGTCAGAATCCGTTAATCCAACAACGTTTGTCACATGGTAATATGTCGGATAAATTTGTGAATCATTATTTCATGACCGAAATTTGAACACAAAACTGACTTCACTTTGAAATCCTCACATCAACAGTTGTTTTTCAATGACAACTCTCAGCTACAAATAATATATTCTAGAGGCCATTGCTATCTGATCCACCAAACTTGTACAGTCAGAATCCATTAACCTGACAAGGTTTGTCACATGATAACATGTCGGATAAATAAGAATGTCGGAATATCGAGTCCGTGACATACCGGGACATTTTAAATCACAAAGATATATCTCAGCATTTAAACCAATATTCAATAACCGTGCGCAAGATACGGAATGTCATTGAAGTCATTGATCATTTTGATGTTTATTAATTACAGACAGTATAAAGAAACACTCGTGTCACTTAGTCCATCAGATTAACTGATGTTCTTGATCATAGGAAAGATCACACATTTGTGTTTGTAATTAGCCATGAATGATTATGTTTGGCTATTAGATAGCGACAGGCAATCAGAGCATCGTGTGTCGGTGTGTATAGTCGAGGATTATTATAATTGTTTACGATATAACAATTATCGCGTGTGGTCGGGTTAATGAACCATTACTGACAACATGTCGGTTTGTCTTGCATGACTGAACTAGCGGAAATATTTGGCAACATTTTTGTGTTGTCGGATTATCGAGGTCATTTTACATTGAAATGTCACATTCTGTTGGCGAAATGAAGTGTCGGAGTCATAGGAAATAATGTGTCGGATGGTGGATATATATATATATATATATATATATATATATATATATATGCTTAGCTAATGGTTTATATATTTTTAGGTGTGTGTGTTTTATATATATATCCAGGCCACGATTACGATTACTGATTCTAATTACCTCATATCTGATTAGAAGTAAAATATCCAAACATCTTTTGTCTAAATCGCATTTACTAAAACAGTGTTCACGTGATTTGAAGATTATATATCTTTTTGACAGGTGTTTTGACAGACAATAAATAAGCGGTATGGATGGAAGCAATATTCAATTAAAAGCTCCTCCCCCGAACCACGGATCTGATCTAAGAATCCCGTGTTCATTGTAGGGTTCTAGAATCCAGTGATTCAACTCCTGAAAATCAACTATTTGACTGAAAGATATTTAGTCGGCGTTTGTAACCATCGTCTGTTTAGGCCAGTCTGTATGTTTCCTTTTGAATACGTTTACTCAATGTAACATCCAACACTTATAAGTCTATCCTTTATTGATACATAACCATCGATATATGCTGATTGTACATTGATACAAATTATCAGATCCAATGATCCGTAATCCTCTACCAATACTTTACACCCACTGACAACAAATAGTACCCTAAAATATTCACACACCTACACTAAATATTGTGACACTTTGGTTGATTTAACAGCCAACAAGTGTGGTCACTACTTTGTGTGAAATCTCATTCACTCAGTATATACCTTTGATGTTTTATTCACTTATTGATGACGTTTTACACATATAATCTGTGTCTAGAGAATAAACCAAGCCTTTGAACAATCAGTTGCCAACAGAAAACAATAGACTATTATTTAACTTCCTATTCAATATTTTGTGATAGGTAGTACCATTGCTATCATTTTACGCAGATTACCTGCATCCGTCAATCACCATATTTAATGACTAGCTGAAGTGTGTTTACGAGCCTAGATTACGATCTGGGATAAATACGAAAATGTCATCTGTATCACCACCATCATCGGATTCGGGATCAGAGTCGTTGTCTGGATCACATTCATATGGTGTGGCTGCAGCAATGTACTCAAAACCAGGCAAACTGAATATTTTTGCCATATTGGATAAATTATCTGTACTGATGTGGATGATCTTGTTCTGTCAGTTGAAGAAAGTGGTTGTTTCCGTGTATTGAGGTGCGATGTTGTCAACTGTGTATCTCCATTTGAACCGATTCCAGGTGAGCATAACAGATTGGATTGTGTAGTATTGTATATCCCGTAATATCCAGGTAACTTCTTATCTGCCGATTGGTCCAAATATCCAGGGTTACACAAACACGTGATACCTCGTCCAGTATCCGACACATGGATATGTTTGGTTCTATCCGTGATGGAGATGCGTAGATAGATGTTTCTGGCTGGTTACAACATAATATGGATCTAGGTTGTGGCTGTATTCATGGAATAACTCGACATCTACTATCGAGATGTGGTTACTGCCATCGTCTGATATGAATTCAAAACACTTGCTAAAACCAAATTTATTCATACTGGAATTCAGCCTACCACGTGCACACACATCGATCATCATCATCATCATAATCACACATAAACAAATAGTACAATCAGTAATGTAAACACCAAAATAAGTGTAATATTTATACTTAGATAAGATATATACTTACAAATATATGCAAATATAAATCGACAATATTTCTATATTTCAATCTGACATTACATCCCACCTGATGTAGAAATAGGTCAGGTTATTCACGATTACTTCTGTGTATTACAACACAGGCAAAACTATGAATATCACTTTGTTCTACTTCACAGATACAATAGACTGAAATACATATGCGGACACTTCCTCAGTATATCAATGTTGACACGCCAGTTCTACATCTACTACGATTAATTTGATCTCAAAGTGGGAAGATTTCCGGCTGTAATTCCTACTACTAAAAACCGTAATCACACAGTCAGAAATGATCAGATCCATTGATCCGTAAACCTGAATGTGAATCTGTGATCTGTGATCGTCTGTCAACATATACTACTGTTGTTTCCATGTTTTGTGAAGACGTTTGTTGATCTTTTTTGTTAAGTTCTTCTCGAAATTCAGTGAGATCTATGGAATCTTGACTAGATCCGGTATTCCCATTGGTTTTTTATTACAAAGTTGTATGCACATAGAGGCTATCTGAAACAAAAGTAGATCTAGTATTCCCACTGGTTCCTGAGTGCCAATTTGTGTGCACATAGAGGCTATCTGAAAGATTGGTGTGACATACTGACAAATAATGTATCATGGTGCAATTCTTCGCAAAAGGATTGTCATCCAGTACAGTGTGTACGCAAATCTGTGGAGGATATTAATCCAATCCATGACGACTGATGAGAACTCTACAGTCCTTGTATTGATAGTCCGTCTTGTAGTACCAATGTGGCCAAGCTAGAAGCTACATCTACCGACAGGAAGTCGGGACCGAAGCCTAAACAGCTATACCGCCGAGTTAACGATCAAAACTTCTATCTTCCAGAAGGGATATAGCATATCTCAGCAAAAGTAGACTCATCAATGACGCCACCGATGAAAAGTCAGAGGAATGAGTAATCCGGAACAGCAATTCACTCTGGACGAGTCCGGTGACCTTGACCCCGAAGAAAGATGGAACCGTTTACTTCTTTGTGGATAATCACCGATTAAACACAGTGACAGCACAAGACGCGTACCCCTTTCCACTAATCCAGGATATCTTTGATCAGGTCGTCTAGAGTACCATATACTCAATCCTGGATTTGAAATCTGGATATTAGAAATTACCAGTTGGGGAAAGCAAACGCACACACAAATAGTCTAAGGATGTTCAAATATTTCTATATAACGAATATGGTGTCATATTTCCTCATATTTTTGAAATGTCTAATCGTTTCTTGTTGTAAGTTATTTCGTAATTACTGCTGATAGTAGAAATAAATTATTTCATAATTGCTTAGTGACACCTTGTAGCAGATATATGAAAATATAACATATTTATATCTAATTTTTTAAATTTATTTATTTATTAATTGTTCTTCTTATACTATTACATCATAATACGAAATACCACTATATTTTGGAATATTTCAATTTATCGGAAATATATATTTTTATCATGTCATTTTAACATTTTACTTTGATATATATTCCATTGTAGAGCACTTTTGAACGCGATATATTTTATGAAAAGAGTGTTACATAAATATGGTGTATAATAATATCCAGCCATTTGATTCACAGAAATGTTAGAGAAATGTTCTGTTCAGTCTACATATATTTGTGACTGTTTAGAAGATTTACGTCATGGCTTTTGATATATATATATATATATATATATATATATATATATAATATATATATATATACACACACACACTCACACACAAACATATATATATATAGCAGTCGATAAAATGAGTTTTCATTCGCGTACTTTAGTATCTAACCAAGAGGGGGCTTATTTCGGAAAAGAAAGATTAAATCCTTCCTTTAACTTGTTTTTCAACGTCGATATAACAAGATGCTGTGAAATAAATAGTTATGCTAACATAGTGTTTCTACACAACACTAATGTATGTAGACATCCGTGTGTGTGTGTGTGTGTGTGTGTGTATTTATAAAAATAATTTATATTACAAACACGGAAAGGTTTGAAATGACAAGAAATGTCGAGATAAAAAGGCATAAAAAATAAACTGAAAGAACATAAACGGACATTTTCTTATTTTCGACCACCAAAGGAAATTTGCTGATAGAGACACTGCCATAGACATTAATGATATATCACCTAAATCGGGCCACCTCAATCTTGCAACTAATTAAATAGTATTTTATAGAGCACAAGTAAGGCAATCATAGGCTTTAACACGTTTAGAAAATAATTTTAAATATTTTTTTTGTGTGAATACGATCTCTTCGTGTCCTTCTATGCCAGAAAGTGTATTCAGTCAATTTCACTTAAACCTGGCCACGGCAAGAATTATGCCTAAAGTGGTTAGGTTTAGGTTAATATTAAATATTTGTGAGTGTTGGTATGTTTTTGATAATTAAAAATACCACTGGAGTGAACGGGCACAATGTAAAGTAAACGTTAAGGCTTTAAAACATATATAATGGCCTATAATAAGCCAAAAGGAAATATATTAATACATTACAAGTCAACAATAATGTGACAAAGGTGTCTTATAATAACACTGTGGTACTCAAGTTATTAATCGATTAGGTGATCACTTTATGCCTTGTCAATGATTACTAGTAAGCTCATATGATGTAGGTCTGTGTGGTACATGTTTCATGGTGTAAATGTAAGTCACATATTAGGGATGTTAACTGAACAACAACTCCTACCTACGCTCAAAGTTTGGAATGAGACACACGGTAGCAGCAGTTCAGGCGGTCAACTCAGGCGTGATCTCCCAGCGAGCAGCTCAAACCACATTTAATGTATCACGGGCAACACTTGAAAAATCCCCCATTGGTGCAAAGCCGGGAATGGCGTCCAGGTTCACATACCAACAGGAAAGAAAACTGGTTGACTATGCATGTAACCCGGAAGACATGGATGTAGGATTCGGCAAGAAACAGTTATATCCTGGGCAGTATGCGAAAAAGTTTGGTGTAGGTAGAAAGGCATCAAATAAGCTGTGGTATTGACTGCTGCAACGACAGCCTGATCTGAAGTTAGGAAAACCAGAACCAACGGCAACTTTTCGTCATCAGAGTACAGACCGGGAATATGTGAAGTCATACTTCTAACCAATTCGTCTGACTTTGATTAAGCTCAACATGTTTGATAAACGTGGCGCCAAAATTTGGAACATAGATGAAACTAGAATTGTACTTTATCACAAGCAAATGAAGATACTGAGTAGGTATGATGCAAACTATGCACAGTAGGTCAGGTGGAAACATGAAATGATAACAGTCATTGCAACAGTTAATGCTGATGGGGCAAGACACCATCACATATGATACTTAAGGGGAAGACCTTTCGGGCTCTGAATAGTTTTGAGTTTGAAGCCGTTGCCGAGGACATGACCTGGAGTGTGAGCGACAGCGGCTAGATAAAACAGGGAATTGCCAAATTATGGTTTGAGAAGACTTTCCTGCCAAATATAAGTAATACACGTTCTCAGATTCTGACTGTAGAAGGTCATGATTCAGACAAGATTGTCGAATGTCCAATGAAATAATAATAATTGAACTTCTGGCATACACACTTCAAACTTGCTCCAGACTTGCCACCGTTCTCTGTTTGGCCCACAGGACGTACTATAATGAAGAATGCCAGCAAATGATTTCTGATTATTCTGGAGTTGTTGTGGGTAAGGCAAACTTGAGAGGCATGTTTGCAACGGCTTGGGAGAAGGCTATAGCCAACAATAATATCAAATCTGTATTAAGAGCTTGTGGCATTTTCCCATTCAAGGGCCATTCCAGATAAGCCATTCGTGGCAAACCTATTATATGCACCACATGGTAATGCAACGCATTCAACGGCAGATAACCAAGACCCAACAAACCATTTAACCTATAATAATTACGAATGTCTGTCAGATGTAGTTCCAGCTCCTGAATTGGTTGGTGTATCAGGAGGAAACGTTTTCGCTAACAATGACGTCATTATTGATGATATAACAAACACTGGAAACCTGTTACCTCCTGGAAGTTCCTCTCGCTGCTTTGGAATTTATATTCTCCGAAGATAAAAACGAATGTTTAGAGTCATGCTATAGCCTTGGATAGCATATGTTAGAGCTTTCCTAGATACAATTGAAACAACTGAATAACACAGTCAACCGTGATACAGAATATGCCATGCCTGAAAATGCAATTTATGAAGAGACTTGTTTTCCAACCTCTAGACTTTGACGTACAGGGATTTAATTACCTTAAATGTAGAGGGTTTTGTCGAGGTTCCATTTTTCAGACTTTCAGTGAAGTTTAAATATATTAGGTTCCTAATAAGTATTTAAAGTGGCTTAGATCAACCATTTACATTGGTAGGTCCCTAAGGTTCGGTGTATTAAAAAACATTAATATCAACAACGTTTAACGAGTAAGCTTCCCGTACAGACTTATTATGGCAGTCATTATGTAAAAGTGACTTCAGATCAACAGTGCTCATCGCTGCCCACAAATATACTTTTCTAGACTCCCGCCAGATGTCGCACTAGTTGTGAATATAGTCCAATTCGTGGTTCAATCGTGACAATATCATTATTTATAAAACATCCCATGTAGAATCAGTTCTCGTAACTTTTCTTATGATTAGATCAAGTAAAGTTCTTTGGCCGCCGCTACAGTGCCAAAGTTAATGATTCATTTTAATTGCTCCAAAAGTTGATTCGCCGTTGGAAAGGAAACAGAATTTCAAGTAACTGGAAGCCTAACATCAATGTGAAATGTCATACAAAGGCCAACAATGATCAGCTTGAACAGGAAAATTAGGTTTTGCTTTATCACATAAATAAATGATAGTCAAAGTGGACTTGTAGTATTAAAATTTTGAACTTTAATAAAATGATATTTTAATCTGAGCGACCAAGGTATTTAAGGGTAGATCTGTTTCTCTCATTCGAAGTGTCTAATAGCTGCTTCTCTTTTGAAAAAAAAGAAAGTTCGATAAAAATGGTTTTGTTTCTGTTTAGAATAATGTGGTTTGCAGCGTATTTCACCTTTGATTTTGGCTCATTACCTCTGGAGGTCACTCGGGCCATTTAGCCTATTTGTTTAGGATAATAAAAACTTGTTTTCTTTCATAAAGAGATAAAAATAAATATAAATAGCTTCATAAACTCCAATTTAGTTTTTACGAACTCGCATTTGTGTGCGTTGTACAATTATCATAACGTTCTGTTGATGACATATTATCTGTGATCTAGAGCATTATGATGCTCATAACGGAAGGAAGATACCTGTTTCTGGGTGAGTTGATTATACGGAAATATGTAGATATTGAATCATCCACCCATCTCTCTCTCTCTCTCTCTCTCTCTCCCTCTCTCTCTCTCCCCCCTCTATCTATCTATCTATCTATCTATCTATCTATCTATCTATCTATCTATCTATCTACTCTCTCTCCCTAGCTGCGATTATGGCATCGATATAAGTTTATAACTTTGATAAGATAGAGTAATCACTGTGAATGTATACGATATTTGGTTTTTGTGTATTAACTAATATAGATCTTTTCTTGATCTATATGTTGTTATTACGTTATTGTCTAACATCCTGCCTCATCGTATATGGCAGTGTTATCATTCGATTACCCCTAATGGGTCAGTAAAAAATCTAGGGGTTATTTTTGACCAATGTATTAACATGCATGAACATGTCACATCAGTATGCCGAGCTGCCTACTACCATCTTAAGAACATCCACTGTTTAAAAGCATTCTTGACACAAGAATCACTTGTAACTGTAGTTCATGCCTTTGTTACATCTCGTATAGACTATTGTAACTCCCTGTTATATGGCATATCTGATTATAACATTAATCGCCTTCAGCGAATTCAGAATAGTGCAGCTCGCATTGTAACAAATACTAGAAAATATGATCATATTACCCCAATTCTTCAAAAACTACATTGGCTACCTGTTAGACAGCGTATCCATTTTAAGATTCTGTTAATAACTTATAAATCTATTAATGATATGGCACCAGAATACCCGTGTGAACTGGTTTCCATTAGAAAGTCATCCCGAAAACTCAGGTCATCCAGTCAGATACTATTACAGGTGTGAGTGTCTCGGCTCAAGTCATATGGTGATTGTGCATTTAGTGTTGCAGCCCCCACTTTGTGGAATAAGTTGCCGGCAAATATTAGAAATTCGTCGTCTCTTGGAAATTTTAAGTCTCTTCTAAAAACACACCTATTTAAGGTCGCTTTCACAGATAAATAATTATTATCTTTTAAATCATTACAGGGTTTTTAGAGACATTATTTGGGGTATTATTAAATGACATATTATTTGTACAGCGCCTTTGAATGGCTCCTGCTAGTAAGGGCGCTTTATTAAATATACATTATTATTATTATTATGATAATGTTGTCTGGCTCTGGTCATAATTTTAATCCGTGTAAGCTGTTTTATGGTTCAGTACACAGGGTTCCCACGCTTCCTGGAAAACCTGGAAAATAATATTGATTTTCCAGATCCTGAAAATGTTCTGGAAATATACAAAATCAGGAAATGTCTGAAAAAATCCATTTACAACGAAAACGCCCATGAATAGATATTATGCGCGTAGAAGAAAAAAACAGTACCAATCTTGATATTTCGTGTTTGTTAAAATTTAAAGAAAGGTGGGTGCTAGAAGGTGGGGAGGAGGAGAGAGTAAATTAGAAAAATGTCAACAATTGATCAACATTGAATAAATATGATATCCTCTGTCGTACGTATCTTTGTTTATTACCTTTACATAGTGTATACTTTCTCCTGGAAATGGTAATTTGTCCTGCAAAATAATATTACCTTCACTGTGGCGGATTAGGGACACTCCTAGAAAATAGGCGACAGCTTACTGTGCTGCAAATCAGAAGACATGTGTTCGAATCTCATTGCCACCTGGAGTGTACGCCATAGATGTCACTGATAATGTTATGTTCGTTGGACAAAACGCGTCCACGCCGTCCTCATTTGTTTTGAAGATGGTCGGGAAAACAATGAACCGACATCTAACTTACCAAACTACCTTCGCCACATCTGTACAGAGCACAATGTCAAACCATATTTCACAATGATTCTATAAACTCCTATACATCCAGATATACCGATTTTAACACACACACACTACGATGTTAACACGCCTACCACACTAATTAACGCTGTAATTGAAACCAATCCCAGAACGAAACAAGCAATGGCAGCGCGTACCACGTGACTATGTTTGGCTGCTGTGACGTCACGTGCTTTACCGACACACTCATTTTCGTGCACCGGCGTCACCTATTTTGGATCAGCCGTTAAGAAAACCAATGGCGGGTATAGTTTAACAATATAAAATGTTAAAATTAGCAAGGGGAAAAGCATACGTACACCACACACACACACACGCACGCACGCACGCACGCATGCACGCACATAAACACACGCACGCGCGCGCGCGCACACACACACACAAGTAAGCGCGTACATAATCGTATAGTACATGCAGGATGAAAGAATATTTTGTTGTTGTAAAAGCAGCTTAATGAACATTTCTGCGTGTCCGTATTCAGTGCGCCTGCGCAACAAACGACAAAACCGTAATAAACCACTTTTTGGTCTAATGTTGATGGCCGCCTCATGGGACCAGTCATATATCGGTTTGTAAACTGGATGATTTATTTAAATTTCTGACAGTTTTGAGTGTGTATTGTAATATAATATGTTAACAAAATATAATTACAGATGTTGACAACATCTGTTTTCTACCGTTATTATAACACTGTTCTTATTCTTTTCTCAAATTAGCATGACATAATTACCTAATAATAATAATAATAATAATGATAAAAATAAAAGGTCTGTTTTGAAGATGTCCCAAAGAAACCTTCTTCTATTCCGTATTACGAGTTATGCAACACTTTGGTACTTATAGCTCTTAGCCTACCGAGATCGTTGTCCTTTAGTATACACTTAACCAGTATAACCCATACTTGACACAGGGGAATGTTTGGACACAATTTTGTTTGATATTACCGGTAGTAGGTAAGAATATTTAACACCATACGTCGTGACAGCATTATAGCCCCCCCCCCGGGGCAAAGCAGTACACTAAGGCCCCTACCTACACAAGCACTCACAGGTATAAAAATATAAATGATCGATATAATTAAATATATATTTATTGTATTGGTACTTCCAACAAAATCTGTGTTAAAACAAATTAAGATTAATCAACACAACGTTTGAACGATTTATTTATTGACAGCACGTGAAAAGTCTCGTAGCATGCATAGATTAGCATGTGGCCTCTGGGTAACTGTCCAGTGTGCCCATGCGTTAAGACGGCCCTGAGTCCATGGCTGCTTAACAAAACCCCACACGGCGGAACATCGTATATAACTACAGAGATGGAGGTGGACAGCGTCGACCGAAAGAGATCTTTGGAATAAAGGCATCTGAAACTGTTAAACTGACCTGGCTCGTTTATATTATAGATTAGCCGGCGTTACGTCACGGCTTTTGGAACCAATTAATGATGTAGGGCGAGATAAGAAGCCATACCATGGTATTTACATTAGCATAACAGGACGTCTGACGTGAAGAAAGTCACATTTGTTAAACAAATTAAAGAAAATGGAACTATTCCCCTTTTTATGGCATCTATTATGCTAAACGGGTCTGGTCCCTTTAAAGGGAATGAGGCAAAGCGAAAACTTAAACGCCGTTCTGACATATTTCAGCCGGTATTTGAACCCGGATGCTATATATCCGTTGATAAAGCTCGCTACCAGTTCAGGTGGTGGCACCATTTCGTACAGGTCGTCGGATCGAAGCCGACTATTTAGTAAGTGTTTGGTCGTTGAATTAAAAGCCTCGACGTGATCGTTTCATTTCTCCATCGAGTCAGTTATCGGTCATATGATGTCACGGATGTGTAAAGCGATGAATATACACAATATAATCAGCCACAAGATATATTGGTTAAGACCTGGGATATGCCGAATAAGTGGATTCTTAAACCAGCCATTTAGCATTACGTCATACAAGATTAACCTGGCCACATAAAACGCCCCCCACACATTTTTAGTGTGTATATCTGCTACTTAGCTTGGACCTTTGTCTCACCTGGAACATATTGCCGACAGGGTGACTCCCTAGCTAAACACCCCGTAATATATATATATATATATATATATATATATATATATATCATGGTTCGAAATAAGTGCTAGGCCGTTAGCCTGGGGATAACATAAATACTTGTGGGCTAGAATAAAATGTGTGTTATTATATGAGAGTTTGGCGATTAATGGTGTTTCTGTATACTTTCTGGCAAGTGAAACTTTACAAGGGCTAATATATTTCACAGTTCATTAGTCCTGTAGGCTAATGACTAAAAGTCATAGCTTCTAACCCCAATATATATATATATATATATATATATATATATATATATATATATATATATATATAATTAACAAAAAAAATTATTAATGACAATGGAACGTTGCAGTACATTTCCTCCGTATCCACAAACACAGCCAGAATTATTCACGATATATTACACAACCTAATTTTTCCATATTTTACAATTTATGTCTGATAATTCCGTGTTATATTACAAGTGACATATCTGGCTTCATTAGACTAGTCGATGTCATCAGCCAGATTTCTTATCATTAATCTATCCTCTCCATTCCAAGACGGGATCCCGGGGAGCTTATGAATGTCCTAGTCTCGGGAATTGTAAATAATGCATCGGGTGACGTAAATTAAGAACGATTGCGTGGACACGATACGTGTTATGCCTAGAGTTTGAGGAGATGTTAGACGGTTGGTGATGACGTCATAGATAAGCTGCCATCTTCTGCTGAGAAGACACGGATAATTAACAAGATCTATTAATCTGGTAGATGTGTTAGCAACAGGTAGTCCGTGTATAGATTTATCACAACACTCTCACTGTATGTGTAATGGGTATTCGCTTTTCGTATGTGACAAATAGGTCACGCCCACAGGAACGTGGCTACATGCAGGTTACATACAAAAAGCGGAAGCAAAGAAGCGATAGGAGATGTTTCACTCAAAGCAAATAGAGCGAGGTGTTTTTGTTATAAATTCATAGAAATAGACTCTCTGAATGTTTATAAATCTTACATAATTATAACCAAAATATCTCCCCTCCTCTCTCTCTCTGAATTAAAATAAAATAAAAGCTAGATATTAGTACATCAAATAACAAATATGTAAATTGTATAATTGAAAATTGTGTATCGAATGCTGACTTCCTTTGTAAGGCTTCGAACTCATTGAATAGCAAACACACACGAGACTCCACATCGGTGTTAGATAACGATGACACAACCAGGCTCATTTTTGGCTGATATTTACAGGGCGGGTGCGCATTTTCGACGTTCGTCATTTGGGAAGAAAATCATATTAGAAGTTTTGACGTAACGTCGTTTCGTCACACAAAGGTCAATCAAAGCCTTCCCCGAATTCTCCATTAACGTCCACTGGATATAAAAACATCATAATCTTATTATCTTCCTCAATCCTTCGCCTCATTCTCAATAAACACGTCAACATCTCGTTAACGAAGTCTACTCACTAAAGACAACACATTCTTTCTAACAGAGACCATCGTATAAGACGTTAAACTGTTTAAGTCAATTTGACAACTCCGTTTATCCGTTCCGTTATTCGATATCACTCGTTCGTTCGTCGGACATTATGTAAATGTTAAATTCTAGAAGATTACTGATTAATGAAGGACAAAAATATTACGATGTCAGCGTCGAAAACGACTTGTCAGCTGACGACAACTTGTTAAATAGAACTTAGACGAGAATGTGGTAAATTGACGACTGTAAGATTCACTTTGTATTAACGTTCGCGTTAAGAACATTTTATGGGATTTATTCTTTTGATAATTATTGACAGTAACACATTGTTTGATTGATTTTACTAATTAGTACACATGGTACTGTTAGTTACTAAATAGTACAACCATTGTACTGTATTGGCATTGTGTAGATATGATATTGGGTACTCTTGTACTTTTCTTGTTAACTACCTCACTGGTATTTTAATTATTGTACAAATACTAATTATAATATTATTTTATAATCTACTGTTGACGTCGATAACTTAATATTGCCGATGGCGCAGTAATTAGAGTACTATGTTGTAAACTTCTAAGTCGGGATTCGAATCCAATTCATATCTGTGTTTGTGGGAATTTTTCTTCAGAACTGGTTAGGGTAATTTTAATACATAACGTTGAAATTCAGCAAAAACTGAAATACAATTATTCGTGCATTTTATTTCAAAGAAGAAACTTTATTAGATACTTCGTCTTATTAAATGCTTTTATGATTCCTTAAGCTTTAGAAT
>JAODUP010001665.1:0-35458 GCA_025642065.1 Paralvinella palmiformis
GCAGACCGTTATGGCGGAATTGCCGTTCTATATATTAACATTTTCAAATCAGACCTAACGTCTGCTATACAAACTATAATTATGAAATAGAGTTTTATTAATGACAAGGAGACTAAAGTTAGCCTTAAATGTCATAATACAAACTAGACATAACTGGAGGTAGGAAAGATAATTCTATTCCCACAAACGACTAAGTTGAAATATATATACAACTAAACTTGTTATATAAAACACACCAACCACACGAGCTGTGTCCAATGTGTGTGTGTGTGTGTGTGTGTGTGTGTGTGTGTGTGTGTGTGTGTGTGTGTGTGTGTTTTAGGGTACATAGTAAGAGGCAACAGGCACAGAGCATCAACATATCTAAACATCCTTCGAAACCTACCTCCATAAATCTAAATACAACTATACATACATTAATCTAAAATAAAATGTTCCATACCTCCACATATTAATAGATGTGTGCGTATACCTAAGCATGTGTCTGGTCTACTCATCAGCCTGTGGGAACCAGCTAATTCGCTTTTCGTACGCGACAAATATGTCACGCCCACAGGAAAGCGGCTACATGCAGGCTACGTACAAAAAGCGGAAGCACGTAAAAAACATACCATTTGATACCACAGCTCGCAACAGTAAAGTAAACACTCAATTCCCGGTGTTATTTGATGCCAAACAAGCACGATTTATCTTGTTATTGTGCCACATGAGCGTTTAAAATTAACAGAAACATGCAAATAAATGGAAAAACGTGAAGGCTATTTTTTATTTTTAATATATTCTCTCTCTCTCTCTCTCTCTCTCTTATATATATATATATATATATATATATATATATATATATATATATATATATATATATATATATATATATATATTTTTTGTTTTATCAAATCACGCATTTCAAAGTATTTGGTGGTGGAACAGCTATATCAGTAATCGGTAAGGAAAACGAAATACGATCCACAATAAATAATCCAAAGAATCGATTTTAGTCAAATACTGCAGACACATGATATAGTTACCAGATGTTTTCAGCGGAATTATTTATAACATGAGAAACTTTATATACGACATTTGCATTACATTGGTATTATTTAAACACAGCTTGGGTGGCAAGAAAAGTAGCATGATATATTTATAATAAAGTATACTGGTTTGGTATTTGTTACAAAATTGTCTTCAAGGCTTATTTTTTAATTTCCACTGATAATTCCGGATAGTTCGGATAAGCTAAGATTAATTTAGTAAACGTTGTAGTAAACATATTTGTTTCTCACAAATGGCACTTATAATTCTTTGAATGATTAACGCTGGTTTTATTTGTTTCTCAAATTACCATATTACAATCATTACGAATGCCATCAGTCCATTACACGGTTTGTGTTGGTAGTTAGGGATCGTATGTGCTTTAAAGTATGGCAGAATTATGTTTCATCCGTCATCATTCAAATTGAAATGTATTTCGGCACTAATAATACAGATCTTGATTTTATTGATTTTATATCAAACTTATTGTTAATCAAATTTTCTTAATTAAAATATGTTTCCGAAAGCAAAATAAATGATTGAGAAACAAATGTCACTTACCAATAAATCACCCAAATACAGATTTGTGTTCAACTCATTTCTAGATCTGATTCACGTAAGGGGCATGAATGCCTCAAATAAAATGATGGTCACTGTATAGGATTCCTTTAGTCTGATACCACAAGATAGAATGTTGTCTTACATATTTTTAGCTATTAAGCTTAACTTGTGTAATTGTTTGAACACTGAAACAACTTTCTGCATGTGATAGTTACAATCATTATGATTATTTCAGTATTTAACATTTCAATTTTCTTTTCTGATTTTGTGCAATTACACATGGCCGTATAAATCATGGTAGTAAGTTTATGTAATGTCAGAACAAGGTGTGCGATGTACAATAAACTATATTGATATATTTCACTACCAACACAATAGAAAAATGATATAGTTTACCGGCTGTTACCCGTGGTATCGGAGAAAAGTTGGAAAACCCGGACGCCTTGAAAATATATTCTTTATTTGCGTTACATCAGTATCTTATGTTATTGATTAATATTTCATAGGAAACACCCAATATCCGTACCTGTCATTTCTCTAGGCAATGAAAAATTCGAAACACTATTTTATTGATATATGGCACAGCTGTAGAAAATGAAAAAGACATAAAATAGATTATGTTAGTAACTTAATATTTCTATAACATACACTGTCTGTCTTACCATTCTCTCTCACCCCCGATCTGCCACAGCACTCATACTTATATATAACTTCACATTCTAAACCAAAATTCATCACCCGCGGTAAGTACTGTTTATTTTTCCTTGTCTCATACGGCGTGCAGGATTATGTCGATAGATTTGTTCTTGTTTTTAAAGAGCATATTATTATTACGACACCCATGGTTGCATTCAGTGATCCACCAACCCATGTCTTTGTCTGTGTTTGTGGCTGTCTATGTGTGCGTGTCCACACACATAGACCGCTCACATTCACATGTTCAAACATATATTGGTGTGTATTTATGTGTGTATGTGTGCGCAAATATTCCCGTTTATTAAAGTGGATATATATCCTAAATAACGGACTACATTTCTTTCCAGCAATCGACTCATCTGCTGTATATGTGGTAAAGGTGTCGACTGTTGTGTTTCATGATGTTCTTCTGTAGTAATGGCATCAATATGATGATATTGTTAGCCTTATTGCTAACAGCGGCAGTGAAAATATATATATATATATATATATATATATATATATATATATATATATATATATATATATATATATATATATTGATAACTTTAGCCTGTCGTGACATTGTTAATCAGAATAATATATCTGTAAGAAATATAGGATCAGTTAACAAACCCCTCACCGTTAAGATATATATATATATATTTCATTTGCAGGCTGTGACTTATCCAACTTACTGCTAGATGAGGGTCCAGAAGCCACCCTTCCCGAACAATCACCTATAGGTTATCTGGTAACATTCTATACGCCCGTTACCATATTCAGCGATAGCGGTGATACTATCCAAGTTTCTTTATGGGGTAATGTAAGTCATTCACAAAACATCAGAAAAATGTATCTCATTCGACTCATACTTTCCGATCATGATATATTTCCTTTCTTTCACCATTTAGGGAAAGATTTGTCTAGACGTATCCAGGACACCTGACTGCAATAGTGATTTCGCCATTATGCCGATATATCCGACAAACATGTATCCATATGCTGAACGTGGCGCGATGTTCTACTGGCACACCACAGACCAAAATGAGCTTATAAAGCTTCGTAATTATCTAGATCCAAACTTTGACCCGCATCTGGCTGTCATCTTAACGTACCATTGTATCGGTGTATTTGTAAGTAGTATCAATTTTATCTGTGAGGTGGAAATAAATTGATGGCATTGAATTAGTAACAAACCTGTATATAGAATCGTTTCATCTTACGAAGTATAACAAGGATTATTTGATGTCGAACCTGTTTAAAGTTGGACGGTGGCTCAATCTGGAGGACATCTAATCTTTGTGAAATGAGCAAAACAAATAACCTCAAGCACCTCTTTTATCAGACAGTAACACAACAGGTTTATCTTATATTTTATTTCCATCGGCTCTACGCACATTATAAGTTGCATAAAGGTAACGGGCATGCGTCTTTTTTTTACAAAGAATTCTCTGAAAAATTTGATTGCGTGTATTGTACCCACTCTACTTTAATACAAGATGACGACCCAATTTATCAATTTTCTCTATATACCTCAGGAAAATGAGAAAAGATTAACTTTTCAAGTGATAGTTGTGACTGGTAAAGATACCGAAGGATCTGATCGAACGATCTTACTCATGACAATGGGCCATTACTATGAAGTGGACAAGTGTAAGTGACTTATGTTTTCAATTATATTACTAGCATTTAAATTAAAAGATCGTGCTGAATTATATGTAAATTATCAAACCGATATCTTGACGCAGTCTGAAGTAATGATGAATTGTATATCAAATTCCAGGCAGCAAATGGTTTAATAGGTCGCTCCAACCTGTGGAAACACTTTACCGTGTCAAACGGACAAACAAAAAGCTTTGATATCACCAATATCACGGAATGGGAAGCATCTCTGACCGTAAAATGCATAATAAGACGTAATGCCGACATGACAACGTTTGATGGTTCTGAAAAGAATATGACTAATGGGAAACAGATATTAGCTGAATGGAACCCAGGGAATGATGACTGCAAATTTAAATTAATGGCAATAATTCAGGTTAAGTGCAAATATATCTAGACTTGCAAATATAGGTAAATCAATAAATAACCATATATAAATGATAATGCATGTGTATGTAATATTACAATTATAAGCTGAATTCCAATATTAAGAACAGCTTTGCTAAAGACAATTTTGATGTACGTGAGTACAATATCAAATTTGCAGGTCATAATTAAACATATGAGCCTCTTTTATGTTAATTGATTGTGTTTTTATCAGCTTTGAAAGTGTAACAATCATGAGCTTTTTATTTTAACAAAATAATAAACAGTTTAACAGTCACCGTTACAAGTTACAAGGATATTAGAAACTATCAATCTGGTTTATGTCAAGCGAGCTGTTTTCTAATTACGGATACTTTGCTTATTATTTAACAGCAAGACGCTGTTATGTGGGTGAGGTTTGCTGTTGGTGTACACAAGAACAAAGCGAAATTCGCCAGACTGTTTGACTTTAACAGACCACCTGGAAAAATCTATCAGCGTGGATGGAAGGTCAGAAGAGGCTTAGTGTGTGACTTCTATTGCCATCAGTTATGATTACAAATAATGTCGAAGAAGTTAACCACGGAAGAAATATATTTATCTCTACCAAAATCAAATTAAAACATTTAGTAATTGTCATAAATGTGATGAGGTTTAATATTGAAAAATATGATACGATTAACCAATTAGTGGTACAAAATATAATCTGACTTTTGTAATTGATGTTCTGATTTCAGTGCCAGGCTGGATGTAAAGGCATAATCACCACCTTTGACCATGACATAACAAATGATGGTACCGTTTATGCCACACTTAAGGAAGTTGATCCTGGTCAGACTTATGTCATTGACAGTGAACTGTGTGCTGACGGACAAGGGCCGAACTACAAGATGACTTTCAATTTCGAAGCTAATGACGATGACTCGATGGCTACTCTTGAGTTATCTCGGGCATTCTATGATGCCAATAAAGATGATTTAGTCGGTTATTGCATTCCTTGAGTGTAATATCAATTAATGGATCAAATATGTCAAATAAACAGTTGCATTGAACAAACATGTATTTTATATACTGTTGTATAACTGATGAATTAATTACGCTAAACATGATGCTATAGTTGTATTTTATTTGATATTCTGCTTAATATAATTAATGGGTTTATGGCATGTTCTTTTATTAAGAAGTAGGTTAAAACGAGTCTGGTTTTAGTATTAGTCTACATTTCCAACCTTCCACACTAATCCATAAACGTCAAATTCTATCTTTACGATTGTTTCACCTACATTGTCAGGGCATCATTTCAAAACATTAACCTCTACTGATTAAATACCTCTGATATTATTATCTTTTCAGATGATATTCATTAAATCTGATTTTTCAAATATTACTTTTTTCAAGCACAACCTAGGATAAAAGTCTGTTGACAGCAAACAAATTTATATAGTGTTTATTGAATGTCACTGGAATTTTGGTGTACACTAGAATCAAAAGTGAATTGCAACCGGAAGTTTGTATTCAAGAAATATTAAACGCAAATTGGCAATTTCTAGTTTGCAATAGTATAATTAGGTGAACGCATATCAGGTATTGAGGCTCTTATGCAGTAAGGGTTTCCCTGAAATTGCCAAAATGTATATTTCCTTTCATTATTTTACTTGATCATTAATAAGAATAATTACATAGAACAACATGCCTATAGTACACTAAAAGTCTGACATATTCGAGACAGATGCATTCATTTGCAAAATGATCCGAACTTAGACTGCTTACAGCTGTCCCACATTCTATTTCTGGATTGATCATTGCAAAATATATAAAGAGATATATAAATGATACTCGAGGTTTGACATCGAAAAGACGCCCGGTCTACTCTATATTTAGCTTTATTCACGCATTTGATGCCAAAATATCATATTGTTCTGATTGATCATGTATTTGTGTAATGTGTGAAACATTCGTGGAAGTCTCATGATATATTCTACTTTACATCAGTACTTTATCGGTTGCAAATTGATCCTGGTTTAGGCCAGTCTCGGCTGTCAGTGTTAAATTTTATGTCTTTTGGCCTTACCTTAATCACCCACATTTTAGCTAGAGGTGGATCTTTAGATAATATATAGATAATATTCTAAATACCTCTCGTGGATTGACGTGCAAATGCTAGCCAATGTATTTTTCAACCATTTGAAAATACAAAATGTTGTAGATGTTGTATCAGCATTAATCATACAAACAAACCAGAATCGCCAGTCTATTGTTATCTTTGATGTCTATCATAAAGTTTGTCCTTTGTTGTGAAGCTGATTTTAGTTTTTTAGCTTGTGAACTTAAAAGTAAGGATTAGCCACATAGCTGGCTGAAATATGATGCTTTGTTGTTAGATTTCACAGTTCTATTACACTAATGAAATATGATTTCTGACAACATGAACAATAAAGTAAATTCTTATGAAATTTAGAGAACTGTACATTATAAATATTTATCATAACCTCGATAAGCTTTCTGTCATCTATATAGTAGAAGAATAAGTATGCATGAAAGTATTTATGTACACTGGGGCCAATATGCTAAAACATCTGTTCTCTTAGCTTTCACAATTAGCTAATAATATAATATACGATATTTATATAGCACCCTATATAACCTGTAAGAATGTTATTCTAAGGCGCTAGACAATAAATAATTCA
The DNA here is from genome assembly GCA_025642065.1 of Paralvinella palmiformis. Classification (NCBI taxonomy): domain Eukaryota; kingdom Metazoa; phylum Annelida; class Polychaeta; order Terebellida; family Alvinellidae; genus Paralvinella; species Paralvinella palmiformis. The sequence continues at coordinate 6,984 of JAODUP010001665.1, forward strand.
TAGGGATGTAACATATTTACATATTTAAAAATACACAATTCTTTCAAGACAAATACATAATATATACAGCTAGAAAAAGCTGAAACTAAAAGATTAGATTTTATCTTCTTTTTTTAAGGTATCAAAGGTCTTGCACTTTTGATTGTTGTTGGAAGATTATTCCATAAAGTTGAAAATTATAATATTTTGTTATCAAATGATTGGAAATACATTGGCTAATTTTTGAAGGTCATACAATTTAACACTGATAGCCGAGAACAGCCTAAGTAATGATCAGTTTTAAACCGATTAAGTTTATGCTAAATGTACTGATGTAATGTAGAAAATATTGTGCGATTTCCCAGGAATTTATCACATTTTGTACAAATACATGATCAATGAGAACATTATGATAATTTGGCATCAAATGGGTGAATAAAGCAGAAAGAGATGGAACACTGGACGGCCTTTGGGTGTTAAACCTCGAGTATCATTTAAAAATCTATTTATATATTTTGCAATGAGCAATCCAGGAATAGAATGTGGGACAGCTGTAAGCAGTCTAAGTTCGGATTATTTTGCAAATGAATGCATCTGTCAAGATGTTACCTAGAATATGTCAGACTTTTAGTGTAATGTAATCTTGTTTTTATATGTATTTATTTCTATTAATGATCATGTAAAATAATGAAAAGAAATATACATTTTGTCAATTGCATAGTAACAGCCTCAATACTTTATATGTGTGCATCTAATTATACTATTGTAAACAAGAAATTGTCAATTTTCGTTTCCATCTCAACTGTTTCATGTAAAAATATCTCCACATTTATTTGGCAGTAGATCTACCGGTGACATCATGGACAACTTCTCGATAGGTTCCTAACTACATACCTCATTAGATATTTGAATAACAGTAGCTGCCGAACAACTATTTCCATGTTGTAGACATCAACGCTTACGCACATTGATGGTGCTAACAACAAATGTTTCCATAATACATAATTGTCATGAATTCATCAAATTTCTGTCATATCATGTACCCAAAATAATCAGCAAAGATCGCAATCAGATACAATTATAGGAATATATACAAAATAGACATATAATCCATGTTAAACAAAGTTAATGAATATAGACGTAAATTTCGTAGAACTAATTTAGGTTTGTAATAAATCTGGTGAGATATTAGTATTCATGGTAATATTATAACGATGGCTAAATACAGTCCTTCTCATGCTCCAATTTATCATGTTCTTAAATCAAGTACAATATTCTACCTGTTAATGATAAGCTTACTAATGCCACCAGAACACTTAATTTTGTTAGATCTACATGTCAGGTTACATTTATAACCCCAAAAAAGAGAAGGATAATCGCCTTGAAGGATGCATAGTTGAAGTTTGAAATGTAATCGTCTTCGAATTATTCAGCAAACATAACCAGCAACAAAGAACAATTTAATTCTAGAAATCATAGTTGTCACTACTCCATGCTGATAATTTAATATGGTGATCTAAACTTATGGGGTTCCTAAAAGATTTCGTGATTCGGGAAATAAATATTTATTTTAAGATTTCTTGAATACAAACTTCCAGTCGCAATTCACTTTTGAATCTAGTGTACCCCAAAATTTCAGTGACATTCAATAAACACTATATAAATTCTGTTTGCTGTCAGCAGACTGTGATCCTAAGTTGTGCTTGAAAAAAGTAGTATTTGAAAAATCAGATTTAATGAATATAATCTCAAAAGATAATAAGATCAGCGTTATCTAATCAGTAGAGGTTTATGTTTTGAAATGATGCCCTGACAATGTAGGTGAAACAATCGTATAGATAACATTTGGCGTATTTGCATCAGTGTTGAAGGTTGGAAATTATATACGAATACTAAAACCAGCACAATTATCACTTGCTTCTTAATAAAACAACATGCCATAAAGCGTTAATTATATAAAGCAGAATATCAAATAAAATACCGTTGAATCATTATGTTTAGCGTTTTTCATTATTCAGTTACAACAGTATATAAAATAAATGTTGTTAATGCAACTGTTTAGTTAACACATTTGATCCATTAATTGATATTACACTCAAGGAATGCAATAACCGACTAAATCGTATTTATTGGCATCATAGAATGCCCGAGATAACTCAAAAGTAGCTATCGAGTCGTCGTCATTAGCTTCGAAATTAAAAGTCATCTTGTAGTTCGGCCCTTGTCCGTCAGCACACAGTTCACTGTCAATGACATAAGTCTGACCAGGATCAACTTCCTTAAGTGTGGCATAAACGGTACCATCATTTGTTATGTCATGGTCAAAGGTGGTGATTATGCCTTTACATCCAGCCTGGCACTGAAATCAGAACATCAATTGCAAAAGTCAGATTATATTTTGTACCACTAATTGGTTAATCGTATCATATTTTTCAATATTAAACTTCATCAAATTTATGACAATTACTAAATGTTTTAATTTGATTTTGGTAGAGATAAATATATTTTTTGCATGGTTAACTTCTTGGAGATTATTTGTAATCATAACTGACGATAATAGAAGTCACACACTAAGCCTCTTCTGACCTTCCATCCACGTTGATATATTTTTCCTGGTGGTCTGTTAAAGTCAAACTGTCTGGCGAATTTCGCTTTGTTCTTGTGTACACCAACAGCAAACCTCACCCACATAGGAGCGTCTTGCTGTTAATTAATAAGCAAGGTAGCCGTAATTAGAAAACAGCTCGCTTGATATCAACCAGATTTATAGTTTCAAATATCCTAGTAACTAATCGTGACTATTAAACTGGTTATTATTGACGGTATTTTGTGAATATTAAAAATATGTGTTGTGTGTGTGTGTGTGTGTGTGTGTGTGTGTGTGTGTGTGTGTGTTTGTGTGTGTGTGTGTGTATATATATATATATATTAACCTGAATTATTGCCATTAATTTAAATTTGCAGGCATCATTCCCTGGGTTCCATTCAGCTAATATCTGTTTCCCATTAGTCATATTCTTTTCAGAACCATCAAACGTTGTCATGTCAGCGTCACGTCTTATTATGCATTTTACGGTCAGAGATGCTTCCCATTCCGTGAGATAGGTGATATCAAAGCTTTTTGTTTGTCCGTTTGACAATGTAAAGTGTTTCCACAGGTTGGAGCGACCTATTAAACCATTTGCTGCCTGGAATTTGATATACAATTCATCATTACTTTAGACAGCGTTACGATATCCGTCTGATGATTTACATATAATTCAGCACGATGTGATAATTTAAATGCTAGTAATATAATTGAAAACATAAGTCACTTACCTTGTCCACTTCATAGTAATAGCTCATTGTCATGAGTAAGATCGTTCGATAACCTCTTTCGGTATCTTTACCGAACACAAATATCACTTGAAAAGTTAATTTCTTCTCATTTTCCTGAGGTATATAGAGAACATTGATAAATTGGATCGCCATCTTGTGTTAAAGAGTAGTGAGTACAATTCAAGCAAACGGACTTTTGAGAGAATTGTTTATTATAAAAAGATGAATGCGCATAAGGTTTATGCAACTAATAGTGTGCGAATAACCGATGGAATTACAAGAAAAAGATAAGACTATTATATTATTAACTGATAAAAGATGTGTTTAGTTTATTTGTTTTGCTCATTTCACAAAGGTTAGATGTCCTCCAAGCTGCGCCACAGTCCCACCTGTAAACAGGTTTGACATCAAATAATCCTTGTTATACGTTGTAAGATGATATCATTCTATATACAGGTTTTTAACAAATTCAGTACCTTCAATTTATTTCTACCTTATAAATAATGCTGATAGTACTTACAAATACACCGATACAATGGTACGTTAAGACCACAGCCAGATGCGTGTCAAAATTTGGATCTAGATGATCGCGAAGCTTCATCAGCTCATTTTTGTCTGTAGTTAGTCTGTAGTACATCGCGCCACGTTGGGCATTTGGGTATGTGTCTGGCGGATATATCGACATAATGGCGAAATCACTAGTGCAGTCAGGTATCTTGGATATGCCTAGACAAATCTTTCCCTAAATGTTAAAGGAAAGGAAATATAACATGATAGGAAAGAATGCGTCGAATGGGATACACTGTTCTGATATTTTGAGGATGGCTTACATTACCCCATAGAGAAACGTGCAGACTGGCACCTCAATCGCTGAGTATTCTAACGGGCTTATAGTATGTTATCGGGTAACCTGTAGGTGACTGTTCGGGAAGGGTGGCTTCTGGATCCTCATCTAGCAGTAAGTTGGATAAGTCACAGCCTGCAAATGGAAAATCTATATATATCTTTACGGTGATGGGTTTGTTAACTGACCCTTTATTTCTTACAGAGATGTTATTCTGATTAACAATGTCATGACAGGGTAATTAGTTACCATATATATATATATATATATATATATATATATATATATATATATATATATATATATATATATATTTATTGTTTCTCTTGCACTGTTAGCCATAAGGCCAACAAGATCAACATCTTGATACCACTAGTGCCGAAGAACACCATGGAATCACAACAGTCGAAAGCTTTACAACATATACGGCAGATAAGTCGATTGCTGAAAATACATGCACAAATACACGACAACCCATATATGATCATGTGCGTGTGAGCGTCTATGTATGTGCACACGTATACATAGACAGCCACAAACACACACACAGACATGGGTTGGCGGATCACTGAATGCAACCAAGTGTGTCGTAATAATAATATGCTCTTTAAAAACAGAAACAAATCTAGCGAAATAATTCCGCACGCCGTATGAGACAAGGAAAATAAACAGTACTTACCGCAGGGAATGAATTTTTGTTGAGAATGTGTTAAGTTATATATAAGTATGAGTGCGTGGCGGATCGGGGGGTAGAGGAGGAAGGTAAGGCAGACAATGGGTTGTTGAGATATAATAAGTTACTAACATAATTTATTTTATGTCTTTTTCATTTTCAACAGCTGTGCCATATAACAATAAAATAAGGTATTTCAAGCTTTTTCATTGCTTAAAAGAATGACAGGTACGCATATTCGGTGTCCATTAATAACACAAGACCCAGATAACGCAAATAAAGAATATATTTTCAAGACGTCCGGGTTTTCTAGCTTTTCTCTGATACCACTGGTAACAGCCGGTAAACTATATCATTTTGCGAATGAATTTTTGTTGAGAATGTGTTAAGTTATATATAATATAGTGCGTGGCGGATCGGGGTGGAAGTAAGGCAGACAATGGGTTGTTGAGATATAATAAGTTACTAACATAATTTATTTTATGTCTTTTTCATTTTCAACAGCTGTGCCATATAACAATAAAATAAGGTAATAAATTTAGTGATTATCACTGTCACATGCAGAAGCTTTTTGTCGGTATTCAAACTACAACTAAGCGTAAGCTTAATATCTAAGCAATATGTAAAACAGCATTCTTTCTTGTGGTATCAAACTAAAGGAATCTTATATAGCGACCATCATTTTATTTGAAGCATGCATGCCCTTTACGTGATTCGGATCTAGATATGTGTTGAATACAAATCTGTATTTGGGTGGTAATGGGTAAGTGACTTTTGTTTCTCAATAACTTATTTTATTTTCGGATATATATTTTAATTAAGAAAATTTGATTAATGGTAAGTGTTATATAAAATCAATAAATTAAACATCTTTATAGCATTAGTGCCGAAATACATGTCTACAAACCGTGTAGTGGACTGATTACATTATTAATTATTGCGAATCAGTCGTACATAAACATAATTATAACAAAGCGTTCAATTCGTTCATTAAATGAGGCAAATTATTATAGTCAAATTGAACCCTTGTTTAACCAATCCAATAATTTGAAGCTTACAGACTTGTATTATTAATATCAGTCCTCGTAATTCATGTACAATTTAGCCAATAACAGACTGCCTCATTCGTTTAAATAATACCAATGTAATACGAATGTCAAATACAAAGTTTCTCAGTTTTTAAATAATTCCACTGAACACATCTGGTAAACTATATCATGTGTCTGCAGTATTTGATTGAAATCAATTATTTTGATTATTTATTGGGGATCGTATTTCGTTGTCCTTACCGATTACTGATAATCATGTTGTGTCGTGTACACTACCTATATATGTAAGCAATGAAGTGACTTAGCTAAAAAAACAAAGTAAGTAATACTGAACAATGTATTATTACTGGACTAGGACGAAATATCGTCTCAAACCTAAGTAAATACCATGATTTACTTAAACCTAACATCTAATGCTCATACGTTTCCGTTCATCTCTAAGTGAACCTAATTATCCACGTCTAATTTAGGAATCTGTATCGAAATAGGTCTGAAGTCTGGCGTGGGTAATGTTTATTATAGGACACATGTAGAGATGTCCAGGTACTCTAAACCTCCTTTGAAATCACTACCTCCATAAATATAAATAAGACTATACGTACATCGATTTAAGTATAAAATGTCTACACCTCCATATATTGATACATATATACATGTGTCTGGGCTACTCATCAGCCTATGAAGCTCAGCTAATTCGCTTTTCGTAAGAGACAAATATGTCACGCCCGCAGTAAAGCGGCTACATCAAGGCTACGCAGAAAACCGGATGCACGTAAAACACACCATTTGACACCACACGTCGCAGTAAAAAACAACGTGCGTGTGGTTCAATGGCGACTTGGTACATATATGATAACTGCTTCGACACCACAGTTTACATTCAACAGTAATTATCTGTGTTCCAAAATTAACCTATTTTTATGATTATTTATGTTTTCTGTTATGCATATTTCAATTAAGCAAGAGAAAGCATGGCCCAATACGTGGCATTATCTAGACACATCTCGAGCGGCTAGACAAAGTGGCGTAAAATATATAACATTAGTATACTAGCTTTCAGGTTTGTCAGAAAATTGTCTGCAAGATATAGTAATTAATTTCCACGGATAATTCAGGATAGCTCGGAAGAAGCTGAGATTCATTTAGTGCCGATGTTGTAAACATGCTTGTTTCTCTCAAGCGGCTCTTGCAATTCTTTGAATGATTTAGGCTTGTTTTAGTTATTTTTCAATGTTCATATTACAATCATTACAAATGCAATCAGTCAATTACACCGTTTGTCGTGTTAGTTAGGGATCTTATGTGTTTAAAGGTATGACATAATAATGTTTCTAATAATGCAAATATTTTGACAGTTTTAAATAATGACTAGTCAATTTTTCATCCGTCATCATTCAAATTGACTGTAGTATGAATTATATCACACGTTTAGTCTTCTTTGGTGACGTATTTCGACCCTAACGCTATAAAGATGTTGATTTTATTGATTTTATAGTTAACTGTTATCGTCCCATTTGTTAATGGTTACGGTTTGCTAGAACATATCATGTATATAAGGCTAGCTATTAATGAAATTGTTTTAATCAAAATATATTTTAGAAAACCAAACAAATTATTAAGAAAAGAAATCGCGGGTTCGAGATTTCGGGAGCTGCAATGCTGTCATGTGGCGACTGGTTCACTCATCCATAAAATGAGAACCTGACATAACAAGATGGCTATGTGTTTGAGTAACGCTTTTTGCCTTTAATGACAGCATGCGTTGTATGCTCCCTTGGTAGTTGAGATAGTGTTTGGTGGAAACAGGTCTGAACCAGGGATGAATATACTGAACCGCGCCTCGGAACAGGGTTACCTGGTACTGGCGCTATACAAACATGCATTATTAGTATTATGTATACAATTCCCGAAGCCTGATATAACCTTTAACAATGATAAATTGTATATCAGCTCATTTTAAGCGAAACGTACACTCTGATACAGACTGGTGTATCCGTGGGTGACAAAATACAATTTTATAAACTGAATTATATAATCTTAACAGCCAGTAATTACATTTTATAATTACTTTATTGACCAATTAAAAGTAATAAATTTATAAATGTGTATATGTGGTAATTCGTGATCAATCTCTAGATGACGTTCATTTTTGATATACTAGTTTATTATGTATATGTGACAAAATAATAGTTATTCTTAAAATCTTGAAATGGATACGCTGGCTAACAGGAACTTACAATAGTCAATATGAGATGTAAGAAGGGCATGGATTATAGTTACAATTACGTCTTGTGTTAAGAATGTTTTTAAATAGTGGATGTTCTTAATAGTAATAATAATAATAATAATAATAATAATAACAATGATAATGTATATTTGTTAAAGCGCCCTTACTAGCAGGAGCCACTCAAAGCCGCTGTACAAATAATATGTAATATAATAATACCCCAAATAATATGTAAAAGCCCTGTAATAATTTAAAAGATAATAGTTATTTATCTGTGAAAGCGACCTTAAATAGGTGTGTTTTTAGAAGAGATTTAAAATTTTCAAGAAACGACGCGTTTCTAATATTTGCCATCAATCTATTCCACAAAGTGGGGGCTGCAACACTAAACGCACAATCACCATATGACTTATGTCGAGACACTGGCATATAGTATCTGACTGGATGACCTGAGTTTTAGGGGTGACTTTTTAATAGACACCAGTTCACACAGGTATTCTGGCGCCATATCATTTATTAACAAAATCTTGAATTGGATACGCTGTCTAACAGGTAGCCAATATAGTTTTTGAAGAATTGGGGTGATATGATCATATTTTCTAGTATTTGTTACAATGCGAGCTGCACTATTCTGAATTCGCTGAAGGCGATTAATGTTATAAGCAGATATGCCATATAACAGGGAGTAACAATAGTCTATTCGAGATGTAACAAAGGCATGGATTACAATTAAAAGTGTTTCTTGTGTCAATAATGCTCTTAAACAGTGGATGTTCTTGAGATGGTAGTAGGCAGCTCGGCATACTGATATGACATGTTCATGCATGCTAATACATTGGTCAAAAATAACCGCTAGATTTTTTACTGACCCATTAAGTGTAATCGAAGATGGACCCATCTGTAATGCTGGTGTCTTAGGGATTTAACACAATGTGGTGATGCCAAATATATAATATTTATTTTATTATCATTTAGGTTTAGAAGATTTTGAGTCATCCATATCAGAATATCAGCAATACAATGTTCTAAATTATTCAAGGAAGAGGAGAAATTTAACTTATAGTCAGGATCCAGTGATATATACAGCTCTTTGTCATAAGTATACAAGTGATATTTAAGCCCCTATCGCTGTGCAAGGATCCCAAGAGGACGGGTATACATTGTGAAAACCAGAGGACCAAGAACTCAACCCTGTGGTACGCCAGATAACAAAAATTGAATGTAAGATAAAATACATTGAACAGACACTCCCTGGAAGCGTTGCTCCAGATAGGATCGAAACCATTCAAGTACTTTACCTGACCAAATATATTTTTTAAACTAGAGAAAAGTATATTGTGGTAAACTTTATCAAATGCACCAGACAGGTCTAGAAGAACAAGCATTACTGGCTTACCTTGATCAATTGACATCATAATATCACTTTTCATCCTAACCAAGGTTGTTTCAGTGCTGTGACCACTTTTGTAGGCAGACTAGAGTGATTCATTAAGGCTATTTTTATTAAATATTTGTATAGATGGAAAGCGATTGCCTTTTCTATAACTTAAGATAAAATTGTAAAATTTGCAACAGGTCTGTAATTGTTTAGAATATTACTGTCCATAGAGTAATGTTTTTAAAGGATTTGCAATGGCAGCTTTCATGGATCTTGGGAAAACACCCAGAGATAATGATTTATTAATTATATTTGTAATTGGGTTTATCAGAACATCCAGACAATCTTTCATACGCTATATAGGCATAGAGCCAACTGCACAGAAAGCAATATGAGACTTTTTCTGCAACTGTCTGATATCAGTCTCTGTAAAAGGCTCAAATGTATCCATCATGGATATGCAAGACTCTTCTACCAAATGCTTATCTTGTGATAAAGTGCTATACTTTTGTTTGACAGAGGAAGTTATTAAAACAAAGGGCCATATCTTTTTCTGAGTTGATATTATCTGGAAGGACAGTTTGACTTTTCTGTAATATTTAATTCACAACACTGAAAGAAGTCCTTTGATTTCCCTTAGATGCTTTGTTCGTTTTATTATAATATTCAGATTTAGCAGAGATAAAGGTATTTTTAACAAATGTTTACTGACCTTGAACATTTCAAAATGATAGTATTTCCTGATTTGGTAGTAGGCAGCTCGGCATATTTATGTGACATATACATACATAGTTTTATAGTAACCTTTCGGGTGTATATAGTCACACGTTAGCTTTGTCATGAGTTTATTATGGTATTCAATCTTGGCTGCTTGTCGTATGAGCTTTGCGTCACATCTCCTCTCCTTGAATATTTCATAATGGAACGGGCTATGTGTACGCTGGAAAGTGCTGTGCCATCTATTTCTAATTCAATCAGCCCTCCTACACTCACATGTTATATATGGTTTGTCCTGTGGTCGAATAGTTATAGTAAAGTATTACATTTCTCAACAATTACATCAATATTCGGGTCAAATTCTTATTATTAATGCAATTAAAGGCAAGATTGCATGATATAACGCAGTGGTCCAGATTTGCAATGGATGGAGAGAGTGACGCCTGTGCCAGGAGATCACTGGCGACATCAATCATTAAAGTCTCCCACCAACAAGAGACAATCAGGATTTGTTGCTAGTGCGGACAGGAGTGTTGTATGCAATTTATTAATAAAGTTATCAACAATGTTGCTACGATTACCTTGTGATATGGGAGTCGGTAATAAGTACCTAACAGAATGTGTTTTCTGTCTGTTAAGATTTATAACCAGACACTCTCACAGTCATTATGTCCAAGGTCCGTTAGTCCCATTAATCCGCTACCCCTTCCCCGTGACAATTGCTGTCGTTTTTGTGAAGGTTATAATCTGGGATATCAACGGCTATATCATGTATGGAATTTGTTCCAAATATTTCTGGGAGGTTTTTTTAATGCTTTTAATAGATTTGTTTACAATAATCTTATTGGCATCATCATAACCACAAGAATGCTTGTTTCTAAACTTTGATAAAATATACATTATTTCATTTTCCGTTATAGGATTAAGATATATATATATATATATATATATATATATATATATATATATATATATATAATTTACTATGCCTTTCCCCGAAAAACTGTCTCTATCTTTTCCAGGATAAAGTTTTATATTTTTGGCTAAGCTTGGCCCTATATTCACAAAGAACTTATTAAAAGAATTTCACGATTATCTACCATTTTCTTGCCACCAATCAAAAATTCACTAGAAATTAAAAAAAATTCTTTGCGTTATATCATTTAGTATCTTCCAGGTATTTTTCATATCACTTTTATATTCCTGGAGTTTTGTGTTATATTAATGTTTTCTGCAGTTCTCAAAATACTGGGTAATTTGTTCCTGTTGGTTTTAGCCTTTTTTCTGCTTCCTTAGAGTTATATTTAGTTAGGGATTTATACAAATAATTCTTCTTTTTAATGGCATTAATTAAGTTAGCCACGGCTTTTGATATTTCTCCAAACATTTCATCTTAACTAATGGACATGTCTCATTATATAGATCAACATGTTATTGTGTGAAAACGTGTGTAAGCCAGGTTCACATCATCGTTAATGTATACACCATTCCAATTACATTTTGAAAGTTGATCTGTAAAATTGTTAATGTTGCTGTCTCTATTTTGACGGACAAACTTATATGAAGACGTAGCAGATTTATGTTTGATATTTTTGTATTCCAACAAATAAAAATAAGCAGATGATCTGATATATCATTGACCATTAATGATACCATTTTCGATGTGGATGTCAATTTCATTTGTATAAATATTATCAATCAAAGTTGACGTAGTACCGGTGACACGAGTTGATGACTTTATAAGTGGATAAAAGCCATAACTAGATAGTTGATTGACAAAGTCATTACTCTTTTCGTAGCATTCATATTTCAATGAATCAATATTGTAATCTCCACATATGTTAGGATGTACATCACCCGATAACAATAGTAACAGAATCAAGATGATATTTATACAGAATACTCCGTTATGCTCAGTCTGAGACTTCACATGAGGCGTCTTTAGTCTCGAATCATGGAGGCTCCACATACCAATGCCTGCCCTGTACAGGTTAATAGATACACTCATGGTGGATCATAGAAAACAAACATACACCCCAGCAGTCGGTCGACAATGTTAACATACATGTCAGAATAGTGATGACAAAGTTTAAGAGATACCTTACTGTTCGATGACAAGCCCAACACAACCCCAACATGCATACACAGTTCCCAATATAGTTCCTTATTGACGCAATTTCGATACATCCGAAATTACAATTAACAATTATATACATATCAGATGGATAAACTGGAGTGAACATAGTTCATCAACTTAAGTGATAGTACTCTAATATGTGACAATAATAATACAGTAAAAGGCATAAATTGATAAATGGAATGAACATAGTCCATCAACTTAAGTGGTAGTACTCTAATATGTGACAAGACTAATACAGTAAAAGGCATAAGCATACCATACAGCAAACATAAAGTTAAATGCCTAATTGGGCCGATGATGGATAATGTCACAATATGACAGGATGCATATGCATTTTACATTGATATTAATATTTTACGTGGACAGACAAACAATGACAAATATCATGACCCGTCTGCGTGAATAATAGAAAATTTACATAAATGTGTTAAATGTTGTTAGGATAGACAGTTCAATCTTTTCCTTTTGTGTCATCCCCATCCAATATTACACACATATATAACTAATAATCCGAACAACAAACGTGCAAGTTCTGAATACACATACTTATGTATACATATTTCAAGCTCGTGCCTGTGCATGCATATACATCTGCAAGTATTACGACATACATGCATACATACACACACACACACATATATATATATATATATATATATATATATATATATATATATATATATATACATATACATGATCATTTATAACCATGTTAATATTGTGAAAAGCTCAGTCAAGTCAACATATTGTTAAAACCTTAACGGGGTCATAATTAAGATAAACATAAACATGATAAACAGTTATTTCACTGATAACGAGTATCAGTAATACGGTCACGTGACTAACACAATGTCCGCTGATAAGGTCAAGTGACTAACACAATGTTCGCTGATGGTTATTCTAGTTTCTGGGTTTCGTCGTGAAGTAGGTTCCGTACATCCACTAAGATTGTTCCCATTGCGTTATTACCTGGCCAGCAACTGTTCCTAGAGATAGCCGTTTCCGCAGATGAACCATGCCCCAATATGAATTATAGGGGTTTGCTTCTGCCAACTATCGCGATCCCGCGGATAGTAAAACAGCCTTTACGTAGGGATTTTGTCGAAATGTTTCCGCAATCATGCGTCCCATCAGACGTAGTGCTTTTCCTGGATAATCACAGTCCTTTTTCCCTTAACGATTCTCCAAGTTTCTTATGGATAGGTGGACGGGACTCGGACAGTATTGGGGCCGATTTGGATTTGTCGCCGTAGTGAACGCCTTATGGTAGAAATAGGCTTGTTCCAGGCAGTTAAACACAATTCCGCCGACACTGAATTTCGCCTGATAAAAATTAGACAGGGGACATTGTGAACAATAGAAATATACAATATTGTCAGTTTCGTCGCAACCCACACTAGCCTTGAGAACGTTGGGTAACTCAGCTAAATTGTCTACAGTGTATGACCTGTCATTGATGACAATACGGTTGAGTCGTAGATTAGCCTTCTCTTTGTATTGATCCATAGACCTGGCCTTATTGACGATTTGCTGGAGAATTCGTCTCTGAATGGCTATGTTTTCAGGGTAAGCCTGCTTCAGGTACATTGGGCCCGGTATGAGAGCACGCTTGTCCCAAACTAGTTGTATGGCATAGTAGGTGGATAATTTTATCAGAATTGGTCTGCGCTTGTCCTTATTGTATTTACCAATTCTGTATGCATTTGCTACGTGACGGGGTTCGAGGTAAATTTTCAACATTGCGAGAAGCGATGTCATCGTAATTTCGTTTCGTGTCTATGGAACATTCGACAACAGAAGCTGAGTTTTGTATTCTTGATCAGACATACGCGAAGACAGCGAGTTCTGTTGGAGAGTTATCACTTTCAGCGATTCCTTCAGCATAGTATTTTCAGCCGTTAGCTCACTAATCATTTTTATTTTTGTTTTTGGCGACGATTTTAGAAAGAGCCGCATTGTCCGCGTTGCTATAATTGACCATTGTATCCAGTTTATCCGTTTTAGAAAGTATGAAGTACAGTTTCTGGTCAATAGTGGTCGGCTCAGGGAATGTGTCGGTGTGTGTGTGTGTGTGTCTGAACAGAAGAGTCATCCTCCATGCGACAAACTGCCGGTGATCAGCTTACTAAAGAAGACAAGATCTCAATATCGTTGTCCTCGGATATTTGATTTGTTTGTTGATTCATATTTGAAGACATTGACTAATAGACAAATGTTAGCGGCTCAATACTGGTTATTTATCACAGCGGTTTGTGTACAATTGTGTTACAAACACAGTCACAGCTGGCCAGTGGCGAGGTTTGCTCTGTTGCATACAATGGATGAAAACATGTGAAGTTACTCATGCATGAATCAAATTTTATGAATCATTGACCGGTATACACTACCACATTGAACTCCATCTTCTCATCAATGTTAATTTCACATATTACAGTCCACTGATATTAATAAAGTCGTTATAAGTGTAACAATTTCACTATTCCAACCTGATGATCAATCCGCCATGGCCACATTTACCTTTCTACAATTCGAAACCATAAAATATTATAATATCAATATTTCCTGTTGTATTTTTCATATAATAATTTGTTGATAGTCCCTGGACTAAGAGACTAAATAATTGTTTCATCGCTCTAAGTGAAGACATTTGTTTTATAGCGATACAACTTATTAACGCAATAATCAACAATATAAGTGCCGGAATTGGCCATTGTTCATCCTATCTTGCCATGTCATTATTTGGACTGCACCAACTATATAGCCATCTAAAGGCGCTTGTGCAATATTTCTGAAATAACCCGCTGTTATAGAGAAGCACAATAGCGAAAATTTAATCAGTTATTGTAGTATAATATCCTAACAAATTTTCTTGAACACGAATGTGAGCCTTCTTTGCCATGCTCGTAAGAAAGAGGTAGCTCGCATATAATTTAAATGTATTTGTTCAGTATGAAATGTTCAAGGTCAGTAAAATTCTAGTGAAAAACACCCTTGCCTCTGCTAAATCAGAATATTATCATAATAAATCAAAACATCCAAGGGAAATCAAAGGACTTATTAGTCTCGTGAAAAACGTATTACATAAAAGTCAAGCTGTCCTCCCAAATATTATCAATTCAGATGAAGATATGGTCCATTGTTTTAATAACTTCTTTTGTCAAAAAATATTAAATGTACATAGTGAGTTATTTTCCAGAACTTTAACAGAGGGTATCCATAATGGATACATTTCAGCTTTTTACAGACAAGACAGTTGTTGAAAAGGTCATCTAATGCTTTCTGTGAAGTTGACCCTATGCGTACAAAGCTTGCGAAACATGGTCTGGATATTCTGACAAGCCAAATTACAAAATAGTTAATAAATCATTATCTCTGGGTGTTTTTCCAAGACCAATGAAAGCTGCCCTTGTACAACCTTTCATAAAAAACACGATATGGAATCTAATATTCTAAATAATGACAGACCTGTTTCAAACTTCTTTCATTTTCATCTAAAGTTATAAAAGGGCAGTTGGTCTTCATCGAAATAAATATTTAATCAATAATAACATTACTGAATCACTACAGTCTGCATATAAAGGTTGTCACAGCACTGAAACAGCCTTGGTTCGCATGATAAAATGATATTATGATATCAATTGATCAAGGTTAGCCAGTAATACTTGTTCTTCTAGACCTGTCTGGTGCATTTGATAAAGTTTACCACACTTCTAGAGAATATCTGTTCATGGTATTTTATCTGAGGTTCAGTTTATGTTATCTCATATACCACAGGGTTCAGTTCTTGCTCCTCTTGTTTTCATAATGCATACCCGTCCTCTTGGGATCATTGCACAGTGATATAGGGTTAAATATCACTTATATGCCCTTGAATTGTATGACACAGAATTCTAGTACCGGACCACCGGCAGTACGTAAAAGTGATATTCGCGAGTTCCTTCACACACAAAAGACGGATTACTCGATGTGTTTTTCTGCTATGTCTAACCGTTTTTATTTCAGCTATACAATATATCTTTCAAGTAAAACGCGTCAGAATCTAGTTGGGAAAGGCACTGCTTAGTTGTGTCCATCGCTACTTGGTTTTCTAGTAATTTCTGAACCAAACAGGCAGCGTGATACTTGCGGCCAAGTATCGGTTATCTGATCGTATCAGTACTTTATTGATAACTCTAATGATAATTTGCTTGTAATTAATTTAGTATGATATTTTCATATTGGTGCACCCTATCTCGTATGGATTTTATGTCACCGTTTTATCGTTTATTAATTATTCCTAGCAATCTAACACTATCTTATCAAGTGGTTGTTTTTCAATCAATGCCCATAGTTATTTGTTACTTCTAAATATTATGATGTATGCTTTTGCTGTACCATGTTGCGGATAGTTTCGGAAAATGCGTGAAGCCTATCTATCAACGATCCACTTTATAGTAAATGCTTGGTAATTTCCGTGGTTTATACTGAAACAGTATACTCTAAATTGAGTATATATCACTGAGTTAAATTTCTCCTCTCCCTTAAAGAATTTACAACATCGTATTGCTGATATTCGGCTTTGGATGACTCAAAATATTCTAACACTAAATGATGATAAAACAAATATTATATATTTTGCATCACCACATTGTGTTAAATACCTAAAGACACAGGCATTAGAGATGGGTGCATCTTCTATTACCCCTAATGGATCAGTAACAAATTAGGGTAATTTTGGACAAATGTATTAACATGTATGAATATGTCACATAAGTATGCCGAGCAGCCTACTACCAAATCAGGAAATACTATCATTTTGAAATGTTCAAGGTCATTACAAAATTGTTAAAAATACCTTTATCTCTGCTAAATCTGAATATTATAATAAAACGAACAAAGCATCTAAGGGAAATCAAAGGACTTCTTTCAGTGTTGTGAATTAAATATTACAGAAAAGTCAAACTGTCCTTCCAGATAATATCAACTCAGAAAAAGATATGGCCCTTTGTTTTAATAACTTCCTCTGTCAAAAAAAAGTATATATATATATAATCGGTTCCATTCCAGCACTTTATCACAGGATAGGCATTTGGTAGAAGAGTCTTGCATATCCATGATGGATACATTTGAACCTTTTACAGAGACTGATATCAGACAGTTGCAGAACAAATCATCTAATGCTTTCTGTGCAGTTGGCCCTATGCCTATATAGCGTATGAAAGATTGTCTGGATGTTCCGATAAACCCAATTACAAATATAATTAATAAATCATTATCTCTGGGTGTTTTCCCAAGATCCATGAAAGCTGCCCTTGTAAAACCATTAATAAAAACTACTCTATGGACTGTAATATTCTAAACAATTACAGACCATTTTTCAATTTTATCTTAAATTATAGAAAAGGCAATCGCTTTCCATCTATACAAATATTTAATAAAAATAGCCTTAATGAATCACTACAGTCTGCCTACAAAAGTGGTCACAGCACTGAAACAACCTTGGTTAGGATGAAAAGTGATATTATGATGTCAATTGATCAAGGTAAGCCAGTAATCCTTGTTCTTCTAGACCTGTCTGGTGCATTTGATAAAGTTTACCACAATATACTTTTCTCTAGTTTAAAAAATATATTTGGTCAGGTAAAGTACTTGAATGGTTTCGATCCTATCTGGAGCAACGCTTCCAGGGAGTGTCTGTTCAATGTATTTTATCTTACATTCAATTTTTGTTATCTGGCGTACCACAGGGTTGAGTTCTTGGTCCTCTGGTTTTCAAATGTATACCCGTCCTCTTGGGATCATTGCACAGCGATAGGGGCTTAAATATCACTTGTATACTTATGACAAAGAGCTGTATATATCACTGGATCCTGACTATAAGTTAAATTTCTCCTCTTCCTTGAATAATTTAGAACATTGTATTGCTGATATTCTGATATGGATGACTCAAAATCTTCTAAACCTAAATGATAATAAAATAAATATTGTATATTTGGCATCACCACATTGTGTTAAATCCCTAAGACACCAGCATTACAGATGGGTGCATCTTCGATTGCACTTAATGGGTCAGTAAAAAATCTAGCGGTTATTTTTTATCAATGTATTAACATGCATGAACATGTCACATCAGTATGCCGAGCTCCCTACTACCATCTCAAGAACATCTACTGTTTAAGAGCATTATTGACACAAGAAACACTTTTAACTGTAGTCCATGCCTTGTTACATCTCGAATAGACTATTGTTACTCCCTGTTATATGCTGTACCAGGTTGCGTGTGTATCTGAGAAATGTGTGAAGCCTATCTATCAACGATCCACTTTATAGTAAATGCTTGGTAATTTCCGTGGTTTATAGTGAACCGGTTTACTCTAAAAACAGCATATATCACTGGATCGTGGCAAAGGTGTAAATTTCTCCTCTTCCTTAAATAATTGAGAAAGTCACCAGCATTACAGATGGGTGCATCTTCTATTAACCGTAATGGATCAGTAAAAATCGGGTTATTTTTGACCAATGTATTAACATGTATGAATATGTCACATCAGTATGCGAGCTGCCTACTACCATCTTAAGAACATCCACTGTTTAAAAACATTCTTGACACAAGACGTAATTGTAACTATAAGCCATGCCCTTGTTACATCTCGTATAGACTATTGTAACTCTCTGTTATATGGCATATATGTCAACTTGTTAGCCAGCATATCCATTTCAAGTCACATGCTGATTGTGCAGTTAATGCTGCAGCCGCCACTTTGTGGAATAGGTTGCCGGCAGATATTAGAAATGTGTCGTTTCTTGAAAAGTTTAAATCTGTTCTAAAAACTCACCTGTTCAATGTCGCTTTTACAGATACATAATTACTTTCTTTTATGTCTCGTATAGGGTTTCTGTAGACATATTGTTTGGTGTATTATTATATTACATGTTATTTGTACAGCATATGAAGATATACATCGTGACCCTAATAATATATTAGCGGAATGTGGTCAAATGTCGTGCATGAAGAAGGTAGTATTTTTAAATCTAGAATTAACGAAAATCACCAGAAAAGATAATAAGATTAGAAGTATCTATTCCGTATAAAGTTGATGTTTTCAAATTATGCCCTGACAATGTAAATGAAACAGTCGTAGAGGTAACATTTGACCTATTTGCACCAATGTGGAAGGTTGGAAATTATAAACGAATATCAAAATCAGGCGCAGTTTCGCACCTGCTTCTTAATAAACGTAACATGTCATAAACCGTTAATTATATAAAGCATAATATGAAATAAAATACTTTTAAACAATCATGTTTAACGCCATTCATTATTCAGTTCAACAGCAATATATAAAATAAATTATCAACCAATGGAGCAGTTTATTTTGTTCATTTTATCCATAAATGCATGTTACACTCAAGGAATGCAATAACCGACTAGATCGTCTTTATTGGCATCATAGAATGCCCGAGATAACTCAAGAGTAGCCATCGAATCATCGTCATTAGCTTCGAAATTGAAAGTCATCTTGTAGTTCGGCCATTGTTCGTCAGCACACAACTCACTGTCAATGACATAAGTCTTACCAGGATCAACTTCCTTAAGTGTGGCATAAACGGTACCATCATTTGTTATGTCATGGTCAAAGGTGGTGATTATGCCTTTACATCCAGCCTGGCACTGAAATCAGAACATCAACTGCGATTATCAGATTATTCTTTATTCCTTTTCAAATATCTAATAGTAAACCCGATGAAGCTTATGACAATTATTATTTTTTATTTGATTATGGTACAGGTGTATATTTCTCCTCCATATTTATGTATCACAGAATTATTTGTAATCATTACTGACGACAATATAATTCATACAGTAAGCCTCTTCTGACCTTCCATCCACGTTGATAGATTTTTCCTGGTGGTCTGTTAAAGTCAAACTGTCTGGCGAATTTCGCTTTGTTCTTGTGTACACCAACAGCAAACCTCACACCACTTAATAGCGTTTTGCTGTTAATTAATAAATAGCTCTCTTGACATAAACCATATATATAGATTCTAATATACCTTGAAACTAATCGGTGACTGTTAAATTGTTTATTATTTGACGGTATTTTGTTAAAATTTAAAAGCTGATGATTGTTTCAATTTCAATGCTGATCAACTACACAATCAGTAACCATAAAAGAGATTCAAATGTTTGATTATGAGCTGCCATTTTGATATTGAACAGATTTACATCAATATTGTGTTGAACAAAGTAACCTGAATATTTGCCATCAATTTAAATTTCCAGTCATTTAGGCCTGGGTTCCATTGAGCTAATATATCTCTCTCCCATTACTGATATTCTATTCAGAACTGTCAAACCTTATCATGTCGGCATTACGTCTTATTATGCATTTTACGGTCAGAGAGGCTTTCCATAACTTGAGATAGGTGATATCAAAGCTTTTTGTTTGTCCGTTTGACAGGGTAAAGTTTTTCCACAGGTTGGTGCGACCCATTAAGCCATTTGATGCCTAGAAATTTATATACAATTCATCATTACTCTAGACTGCGTTAAACTATCTGTTTTATAAACTCAGCACGATATGATCATTTAAACGCCAGTAATATAATGAAAACATCAGTCACTTACCTTGTCCACTTCATAATAACGACCCATTGTCACGAGTAAGATAGTTCGATATCCTCCTTCGGTATCGTCACCCCTCACAACAATCATCAGCAATCATAATAAACAATTTAACAGTCACCGATTAGTTTCAAGGATATTAGAATCTATATAAATGGAAAATCTATATTTGGTTTAAAGGTGATGGGTTTGTTAACTGATCTTTTATTTCTTACATAGATGTGTATTCTGATTAACAATATTACGACAAGAAGAGTTATCGGTATATATATATATATATATATATATATATATATATATATATATATATATATATATATATATATATATATATATATATAATATGTATAATAAGCCACAGGCACAGAGAATCTCGAACCGTGAATTCAAACTCTGGACGTTTCTTCAGGGGACTGAATCCAGAGTGGCGACTTTTCTTGCTGAGACATGTGTAATGTCTCACCAGTCCCTAAGCCGCCAAGCAAAATCAAAATACGAATCACCTACAGCCGTGGAGTTTGGGAGTAAAACACCCAAGTCAAATCACCTACAGCCGTGGAGTTTGGGTGTAAAACACCCAAGTTAGATCACGGCAGTAGTGAGAATGTTTATGTTAATTATCTAAGCAGCCCTATTTATAGCTATTTTTCTATTGCTGTATCTTTCTTCAAAGCAATACCATATAAACTATATAACCCAATTGTCACTGTCTTCAAAGATCAGTTTTTACAACGGGCAGGCGTCATGAAGCGACTAGTATTAAAACTGTTTATCTTAATTACTATTAAAAGACTGACATCTGCGCTGAAGCAGACCGTATTAGCGCGTTATAGCTTCCGTACTGTTTGAATTATTTTCAAACCTGACCTAATTTATGCTATTCTAACTATTGTCGTTCTTAAATGTTATTTATGACAAGCAGATTAGAGCTAATCTTGAATGTCATAGTACAAACTGGACATAACTGGACCTAGGAAAGATAATTCTATTCCCACATACAACCAAGGTGAATTATATATACAAGTAAACTTGTTATATAAAACACACCAACCGCGCGAGCCGTGTCCAATGCCACCGCTCGAGATGCGATGCAGTGTTTCTATTCCTGAGTCAGGAGTACTTATAATGCTTTAAGAGCGTACTGTGCCTGCTATAGTCATTTAAATGCTGGATAACCAAACCAAACACTTAAACGGCGTGCCTCCAAAGACGCAAATAGTGCACGGAATATACAGCTCTAGATCAACTTTTCTTGAATGCAGGGAAATATAGTCTCCACGCATAGAAAACGGAACCTTCTCAACCGCAGCATAATATGCCTTGTGATATTTGCTGGAGGGTCAAATACCTCATAAACATACAAATCCAATAAATACTATGACCTACTCGTCACTATTATAACAATTTACATCGGCGCTTTAGCAGATGGTTATGGCGGAATTATTTTTGTTTAGATGGTGAAGTTATATATAAATATAAGTGCGCGGCGGATCGAGGGATGGGGGTGAAAGCTAAGGCAGACAATGGGTTGTAGAGATATACTAAGTTACAAACGTAATGCATTTTATGTTTTTTTAATTTTCTACAGCTGTGCCTTATATCAATAAAATACAGTGTTTCGAATATTGCTATCGCTTGCAGGAATGACATTTAGGCAGATTCTGTCTTTGCTATGAAATGTTCATCACCAACATGATATACTGAGGTTTTCTAGGTTTTCTCTGATACCAATGGTAACAGTTGGTAAACTATATGTTTTCTTTATCATGTGGATATTATAAGATATCAGTATAGTTTATTGTACATCACCCATCTTGTTCTGACATAACATAAACTTACTACCGTGATTTAGACATCGAACCAGCGACACTTCGGCAACTAATCCTACACTGTAACTGTATTTGGGCGGAATATTGGTTAGTGATTTCTTTTCTTAATAATTAAATTTTTGGTTTTCAAAAGAATGTTTTGAGTAAAACAATTTAATTAATAGCTAGCCTTATATACATGATATGTTCTTGCATACCGTAACCATTAATAAATGGGACGATAATAGTTAACTATAAAATCAATAAAATCAACATCTTTATAGCTTTAATGCGAAATATGTCACTAAAGAAGACTAAAAAGTGTGATAGAATAAATACTACAGTCAATTTGAATGATGACGGATGAAAAATTGATTAGTCATTATTTAAGACTGTCAAAACATCATTAGAAACATAATTTTGTCATAATTGTAAGCACATATGACCCCTAACTAACACGACAAACGGTGTAATTGACTTAATGCATTTGAAATGATTGTAATATGATAATTTGAAAAATAACTAAAACAAGCCTAAATCATTCAAAGAATTGCAAGAGCCGCTTGAGAGAAACAAGGATGTTTACAACATCGGCACTAAATGAATCTCAGCTTCTTCCGAGCAATCCTGAATCATCCGTGGAAATTAATTACTATATCTTGCAGACAATTTTCTGACAAACCTGAAAGCTAGTATACTAATGTGATATATTTTACGCCACTTTGTCTAGCCGCTCTGTCTAGATAATGCCACCTCTTGAGCCATTCTTTCTCTTGCTTAATTGAAATATGCATAACAGAAAACATAAATAATCATAAAAATGAAACTTAATTATCTTATGTAAATGTCATATACGAGGTTTTTCAAGTTATATGTATTTCCGCTGATAACATCTGTTAAATATATCATCTGTCAGCAATATGTGACAAAAGTAAATTATTTGGATTATTTATTGTCATTTGTGAATTGTATTTTGTTGTCCTTAGTGATTATTGATATAGCTGTTCTACAACTCACCAGAATATTTTGGCAATATATATATATATATATATATATATATATATATATATATATATATATATATATATATATATATATATATATATATATATATATATATATATATATATATATATATATATATAGTTAATTTTAACAGAAATTCTGTTGAATGTAAACTGTGGTGTCGAAGCAGTTATCATATATGTACCAAGTCGCCATTGAACCATACGCACGTTGTTTTTTACTGCGACCTGTGGTGTCAAATGGTGTGTTTTACGTGCATCCGGTTTTCTGCGTAGCCTTGATGTAGCCGCTTTACTGCGGGCGTGACATATTTGTCTCTTACGAAAAGCGAATTAGCTGAGCTTCATAGACTGATGAGTAGCCCAGACACATGTATCAATATATGGAGGTGTAGACATTATACTTATATCGATGTACGTATAGTCTTATTTATATTTATGGATGTAGTGATTTCAAAGGAGGTTTAGAGTACCTGGACTTCTCTACATGTGTTCTATAATAAACATTACCCACGCCAGACTTCAGACCTATTTCGATACAGATTCCTAAATTAGACGTGGGTAATTAGGTTCACTTAGAGATGAACGGAAACGTATGCGCATTAGATGTTAGGTTCGAGAAAATAATAGTATTTACTTAGGTTTGAGACGATATTTCGTTCTAGTTCAGTAATAATACATTGTTCAGTATTACTACTTTTTCTTTTTAGCTAAGTCACTTCATTGCTTACATATATAGGTAGTGTACACGACACAACATGATTATCAGTAATCGGTAAGGACAACGAAATACGATCCCCAATAAATAATCAAAATAATTGATTTCAATCAAATACTGCAGACACATGATATAGTTTACCAGATGTGTTCAGCGGAATTATTTAAAAACTGAGAAACTTTGTATTTGACATTCGTATTACATTGGTATTATTTAAACGAATGAGGCAGTCTGTTATTGGCTAAATTGTACATGAATTACGAGGACTGATATTAATAATACAAGTCTGTAAGCTTCAAATTATTGGATTGCTTAAACAAGGGTTCAATTTGACTATAATAATTTGCCTCATTTAATGAACGAATTGAACGCTTTATTATAATTATGTTTATGTACGACTGATTCGCAATAATTAATAATGTAATCAGTCCACTACACGGTGGTTTGTAGACATGTATTTCGGCACTAATGCTATAAAGATGTTTAATTTATTGATTTTATATAACACTTACCATTAATCAAATTTTCTTAATTAAAATATATATCCAAAAATAAAATAAGTTATTGAGAAACAAAAGTCACTTACCCATCCACCCAAATACAGATTTGTATTCAACACATATCTAGATCCGAATCACGTAAAGGGCATGCATGCTTCAAATAAAATGATGGTCGCTATATAAGATTCCTTTAGTTTGATACCACAAGAAAGAATGCTGTTTTACATATTGCTTAGATATTAAGCTTACGCTTAGTTGTAGTTTGAATACCGACAAAAAGCTTCTGCATGTGACAGTGATAATCACTAAATTTATTTCAGTATTTAGAATATTAATTTATTTTCTGTTTTTGTGCAATTACACATGGCTGTCTAAATCATGGTAGTAAGTTTATGTTATGTTAGAACAAGATGTGCGAATTACAATAAACTATATTGTTATCTTTCGCTACCAACACAATAGAAAAATGATATAGTTTACCGGCTGTTACCAGTGGTATCAGAGAAAAGCTAGAAAACCCGGACGTCTTGAAAATATATTCTTTATTTGCGTTATCTGGGTCTTGTGTTATTAATGGACACCGAATATGCGTACCTGTCATTCTTTTAAGCAATGAAAAAGCTTGAAATACCTTATTTTATTGTTATATGGCACAGTTGTTGAAAATGAAAAAGACATAAAATAAATTATGTTAGTAACTTATTATATCTCAACAACCCATTGTCTGCCTTACCTTCCTCCTCTACCCCCCGATCCGCCACGCACTCATACTTATATATAACTTAACACATTCTCAACAAAAATTCATCACCCGCGGTAAGTACTGTTTATTTTTCCTTGTCTCATACGGCGTGCGGAATTATTTCGCTAGATTTGTTTCTGTTTTTAAAGAGCATATTATTATTACGACACACTTGGTTGCATTCAGTGATCCGCCAACCCATGTCTGTGTGTGTGTGTGTTTGTGGCTGTATATGTATACATGTGCACATACAAAGACGCTCACACGCACATGATCATATATGGGTTGTCGTGTATTTGTGCATGTATTTTCAGCAATCGACTTATCTGCCGTATATGTTGTAAAGCTTTCGACTGTTGTGATTCCATGGTGTTCTTCGGCACTAGTGGTATCAAGATGTTGATCTTGTTGGCCTTATGGCTAAAAATAAAGAGAAAAATATATATATATATATAAAAATATATATATATATATATATATATTGGTAACTAATATATTTTGTCAGGGGTTGTTAATCAGAATAACATCTCGGGTAAGAAATAAAGGGTCAGTTAACAAACCCATCACCGTAAAGATATATATAGATTTTCCATTTGCAGGCTGTGACTTATCCAACTTACTGCTAGATGAGGGTCCAGAAGCCACCCTTCCCGAACAGTCACCTACAGGTTACCCGATAACATACTATAAGCCCGTTAGAATACTCAGCGATTGAGGTGCCAGTCTGCACGTTTCTCTATGGGGTAATGTAAGCCATCATCAAAATATCAGAACAGTGTATCCCATTCGACGCATTCTTTCCTATCATGTTATATTTCCTTTCCTTTAACATTTAGGGAAAGATTTGTCTAGGCATATCCAAGATACCTGACTGCAATAGTGATTTCGCCATTATGTCGATATATCCGCCAGACACATACCCAAATGCCCAACGTGGCGCGATGTACTACAGACTAACTACAGACAAAAATGAGCTGATGAAGTTTCGCGATCATCTAGATCCAAATTTTGACACGCATCTGGCTGTGGTCTTAACGTACCATTGTATCGGTGTATTTGTAAGTACTATCAGCATTATTTATAAGGTAGAGATAAATTGAAGGTACTGAATTTGTTAAAAACCTGTATATATAATGATATAATCTTACAACGTATAACAAGGATTATTTCATGTCAAACCTGTTTACAGGTGGGACTGTGGCGCAGCTTGGAGGACATCTAACCTTTGTGAAATGAGCAAACCAAATAAACTAAACACATCTTTTATCAGTTAATAATATAATAGTCTTATCTTTTTCTTGTAATTCCATCGGTTATTCGCAAACTATTAGTTGCATAAACCTTATGCGCATTCATCTTTTTATAATAAACAATTCTCTCAAACGTCCGTTTGCTTGAATTGTACTCACTACTCTTTAACACAAGATGGCGATCCAATTTATCAATGTTCTCTATATACCTCAGGAAAATGAGAAGAAATTAACTTTTCAAGTGATATTTGTGTTCGGAAAAGATACCGAAAGAGGTTATCGAACGATCTTACTCATGACAATGAGCCATTATTATGAAGTGGACAAGGTAAGTGACTTATGTTTTCAATTATATTACTAGCATTTAAATTATCACATCGTGCTGAATTATATGTAAATCATTAGACGGATATCGTAACGCTGTCTAAAGTAATGATGAATTGTATATCACATTCCAGGCAGCAAATGGTTTAATAGGTCGCTCCAACCTGTGGAAACACTTTACATTGTCAAACGGACAAACAAAAAGCTTTGATATCACCAATCTCACGGAATGGGAAGCATCTCTGACCGTAAAATGCATAATAAGACGTGACGCTGACATGACAACGTTTGATGGTTCTGAAAAGAATATGACTAATGGAAATCAGATATTAGCTGAATGGAATCCAGGGAATGATGCCTGCAAATTTAAATTAATGGCAATAATCGCTTTAGTGAGTCCATACTGTGTTAGTGTACATTCTCTTTGTTGTGGACAAACTGTAATGTTTGTTAACACGCTGAGGCTATATATAGGGCTTGAAACTGTGTTAGTGTACATTCTCTTTGTTATGGACAAACTATAATGTTTGTTAACACGCTGAGGCTATATATAGGGCTTGAATTTTCACTTAGGTTAGAGAAGAACTTCGACGCCAGACCAGTCGGACGTGTATTGATACACGGTTCATATAGGTAGGATTTATTCAGCTATTCGAACCCAGAATAAAGCTGAGGTCAGCATCTGAGGTGTCGAAATGCTTTATATACAGGTTTCTTTTGGACCGCAGCGAGTGACAAGGTCAACCCGTAAGACTCTCAACCTTACGGAGATAAATTCTACCCCGACGTCGTTGAAGCGTGGACCACCTCCTCCGAGCTCCCCAACAGAGGATGAAGAAACATCCCGAACGGTAAGTCCGCCCCACAAGAAGAAAATGGGACAGAACATCAAAGGGTGCCACCCGGCCATGGTGCGAACCCACAAAACGGACAAGGCAACAAAAAAAGTTGGACCTGGCCAAAGACCACCAAGGACACATTAATTATAGGAGAAGAGAATGTGTCCAGGATAACAGCTACGCCGCACCAGAATGTGCAGCTAGAAAGCTTCCCTGGTGCCAGATTTCAGCATTTTACCGTATGCTGAAGGATAAATCTTTTGTTGTTGGAGGTAAGTGCCCTACAAATATTATTTTAGCATTGGGAATAAATGACCGTAGTCGGGTCCTCAGAAAACA
>JAODUP010001660.1:0-35683 GCA_025642065.1 Paralvinella palmiformis
CATCTGAAGAATCTATTTCAGTGGAATTTTGTTGTAAATGTTTTATTATAGGCAATATTCACAACTAGTACGACATCTGGCGGCAGTCGGTAACACTAGGGTTGGCATAAGACGTAGAAACTTTGTTGATAATTATGTTCTTTAAGATTATGGCAGAATTAAGAATAAATGATCTAGTAGGTAAAATGGCAGAGTTTCAGCTATTTATTAACGTTTTCTGTCATGAAAAAAATTGATGTATCTGTTTGTCGTTTATGTTTTCTGGTTCAATATCTTGCCGCATTTGCCATCATTCAGATTCCGTATTTACATAGATTTCTCAAACCTTTTCACACATACAGACACACAAGGATTAAGAATGCCAAACAAATCATTTTACGTTGTTGCAAATACATGCCATATTACCCACAATTATTGCTACCATTAATAAATAATCATTGTTAACATACTTCTCGATATTATGCATAAAACTGTTAGAATATGTTGTAAAATCCTGATAATTATTAGCCCGTATCTGGATTGATCATTAAATTGATGCATTTTAAAGTGGTAATGCTACTCTCTGTGCATGCGCTGTGAACACTGTCTATTGATTCAGTTCAGAAATGATGTTCAAAGTTTAGTGTATCGGTAAGCAGTGTTTTCAGTTTGAATTAATTTTAGATAGAATAAATTAAATGGCGGTTAAGTATAGTCCCCCCCCCCCCCCGGTGGTATGATAATATCATCGGTTTACTAAGCGTAGTAGATTTCTAAAATTATTCAAACAAAGGCGTGTATGAGATTTTATAATGATGGGTAGATTCATTGGAGAAGCAATGGAGGATTTGGATGATAAAACTATCGTCGATCTCCAAAGATTTATGTACACAACCTTTGATATCATCATTGGCTTTCTGGTGCAAAGGGTGTTGTGTTGATATCTCAATCCATGGTAAAACTCCAGGTTATTTGATTGAGTCAATTTTGCTCATATCCCATCAGGATATCATTTTGACAATGTTGTTTAGAAAGAATTTGTGTACCGTTAAAATGTACTCGCAATAGAATTATTAAATCAAATTAGTACGTGGTGGCAAGTGTAATGATGATTGATGGGCCGAACGACCTCCAAAGGTAATGAAGCGAAGTCAAAGATGAAACACCCTTAAGGTATATAAACACCGAGATTCGAACTCGGGTGGTAGTGATCTGTGATCCAGCGCGCTACCAGTTAGACCACGGAGGCGTCCCTTGTTTGAAGGAAGGGGAAGGGGTGGAGAATAGGCTGAACAAACACATTGGAACAACTGTTGTAGTGTCACTATTTGCTTCCTGGTACCTGTATTCTGACATTCCATTCAGGAACAACCCACTTCTCAACAGGGTTATCAAGTATATGTATGATAAATAGTGTTGTCTTGATGACATTGTTCACTTTAATGAGCACGAACAAGTTTTGCCTTTAGTTCTTTGATCTTTATTACCCAAAGAGCTGATGAATAAAAAAAAAGTTTGTGACACAAGGTGAGGCTAGATTTTCAAAAGACAAATTCATTATCGTAGTGCTAAATATACACTCGAACTTATATTTTAATTTAGTGATCCATATAATAAATAAAATGGTAAGCCCAGATGATTCTTTAATCACCTGATGAATCACAGTTTATAGAGTTATCACATAACACATTTTAAATCGTGCAAATTCATACGAAGCTATCCGAGATACTGGTGTTGGTTTTTGTGTAAGATTCTCAGAAAGACAACAATTGGTATGTCTAGTAACCTGGTATAAAACAACATTCCAGCAATTTCATCAACACTAAAAACTTGAAGTTTCTAGGTTCTGACGTAGATGGCACGAGAAGCAATGTAACAAGTCATTGTATATAAAACATAATAAGAGTGGTACCCCTAGACTGACAACGAATGTTATATTATACAAATAAAGCAATAAATAACAGCATACTTGTCGCTAAGATCACCACTAATCGGAGCAGCCAGGAATAATTTATACCTTCACGTTCTCCCATGAATAAGTTTGGATATATATATATATATATATATATATATATATGCTACAGTTAATCTGTATAATCAGGCAATGTGTATATTACCTGACATTTTCAGGTAATCTATATTAAATCTCAGTTAGCAATAGACGTATTACCTGAAAATGTCAGGTAATATACACATTACCTGATTATACAGATTAACTGTAGCATATATATATATATATATATATATATATATATATATGAAAAATACGAGAGCAGGGTTTAATGTTTGCTCCTACACAATCGCTAAGCACCAAGTATACGCGATTTGGCGTACTTCATCCTCAATTTAATACTTCATACACAATAAGTCCGTAATTTGGGTTCCATATAAATAAACGTGATAACAATGAATGCGCGACACATAGATAATTAGCAAAAACATAGGCGACAAATAACTATTTTCGTAAGCCTCTGCCGGAAGGTCGTAATCCAGCTCTTAATCCCATCATCCCACCACGACCTCTAAGACTGGCCTTCAGATCACCCATCAGATCCTTGCCACCTGGCTGCCTGTCGGCCAGTTTCCGTTCGCGGGCGCTCTTCAGGTTGCAACGACCGAAGCCACCTGCTTTCCGTATCGACTCCAGAAGATTTGCTCT
Organism: Paralvinella palmiformis; assembly: GCA_025642065.1. NCBI lineage: Eukaryota > Metazoa > Annelida > Polychaeta > Terebellida > Alvinellidae > Paralvinella > Paralvinella palmiformis. The sequence goes on from JAODUP010001660.1 coordinate 2,639, forward strand.
GGGCGGTTCTGGATTGAGAATTTCCGGCGGAATTGGAGGCAATTCCGGCGCTTCTGGAATATCGGCCATGACGTCGATACGACTGTAAGCGGGCAATTGACGACTTGTTTCAGAAGTGTATTATATAACCTTGTTCTTCTTAGTAACGTGATGTGGTCATTTTAATGTGGACGAGTTGATTTGTGGGTTAACTTATCCCGCCAACGAGCAGACAGGATGATGGGTGAAGTACGTTATTTACTCCCGACTTGGAGTCTTATAATAAACGAAGTAATCTCCCCATAGAGTACGTACGTACGGCAGTACAATTCTGAAATTATTAAACATAAACTGATTAGAGAAAAGGCTAAATATGATAGTTCCAAAGGTAATGTACGTGCGTCGTCTTGTATTTTAAGGTAACGAGCTTACATAAGTCTTTAATCGCGTATATGAAGTACAATTAGAATATCTGGAGTAATGGCCTGAACATTAAAATGAGGCTGCGCTCATATGGTTGATGATGATGATTGATGTTTTACGGCCACTTTTGTGCATATGGTAGGCTAAATGGGCCGAGCGACCTCTAAAAGTAATGAAACGAAGTGAAAGATGAAACAACTTTCAGATATGCCCACGCCGAGGTTCGAACACGGGTGGTAGTGATCTGTGGTCCAACACGCTACCGCTAGACAACGGAGGCGCCTCATCCTCATATGGTAGAAGTACTATGAATCATATATATATATATATATATATATATATATATATATCAGCGTAATATATAGTAAAAGATGCCACTTATATAAAAGGTGGAAGGAAAACATTACGAGTGTTGGCTCCTTGGCCTAGTTCGGATTCCTACAAGATGATACAGACAGTGAACATTGCCGACCGTAACTCCATTCGATATTAGGTGAGAGCGCAATGTTCACCTTGGAATGATAAGCTTTTAAAGATTTCACCAGTCGACTTTAGATCGTTACGATGACATCAAAAGATTATACTATTCAACAGCAGGAACTTTTACGTTTAAGAAAAAGTTATTTACCTGGAAATGTCGGACCAGCAACCAGGAGCTAGGCTAAATGCCAAATATCCTCCGTTTCTGACCCAAAGCCGAGGCTCTACCTACTACAGTACACAGACTTCAGTAAACAAGCTGCCGCTGGCGTTCCAATGTACGTTAGTCGTACTTCCGAACGGCTTATACACACACGCACTCAGATAAAGGTGTCTGATGATTCACGCAGGAAAACGCCGAGTCTGTGGAGAGGGAATGTCTAGGTTATTTTTAGATGCCGACTGCTAATAAACTTATTATTTCGCACTGCGTGAGTTTGTGTAAAAACACCAAAAACAGTATAGGCAAGCAGCACCACATGTATGACCCTATGGCGGCATTCCCAGATGAATCTATCAGTTAATGTATCTGAACTAAATAATATTTATTGTTGTTAATTGGGCGAGTTCGCTATTCCGACATTCCATTTTCCGACACTTGAAATAGGTTCTAATAGAACATACTTCCGGTAATCCGGTTTTCCTACAACTTAACATTTTGATGTGTGTATTTCAATCAGACAGTTTCTTTCAAAAGACGCTGACTACATGAACACGAGTAGGTATCAGTCATGAAGTGGTGCGTGTCATCGAGGTGTCGGCATAGTTAGGATACTGACAGTATGAAGACCTATGAAACTCGTATCAAATTACCAGGACAACTCATCTCTCAGGACACCTCATCTCTCAGAGCAGGTCATTCCAAAACATTCATGTAATTACAACCATTTTAGCTTCTGATTATAACTATGGATAACTTCGATTGGTTCTCTCTATGCAGGGCCTTATTAACCCATAACTTCCGGTACTTCAACCTTTCACCCAACAACACACATTAGACAACTTGATCCTGGTATAGTAGGCACTAGGCGGCAGTACATTAGCCCTATATCCATTATGCGGGTCTCCTGAAGAATTCTATTCACACTTATATCTATATATATCAGGGTTGTTTGATTTAAATCAAGTGATTTAAATCATTAATTTAAATCATGATTTAAATAACTAAAAAAATATCAGGAAAATGTTGTGGATATCGTTAAATATTTTCGGAAAACCCTACATGGTACAAAGCAGCCGGTAGCAAGGCCTTATTCATGCCACGAGATGTACGGTGGAACACAATGGTTGACTGCCTGGAAAGTTATCTCCAGAACTGACCTATTATCTTCCAGGTTTGTGAGAAACATCGGGCTGAAGCCAATCTCAGTGGCACTTGATCGTGTGCAAAGTGATACTTGTGTGATTAGTGAGACTCAGTGCAGATCTGGAAGCACATAAAGAAAACATTCGAAGAGAACGATCAACCTATCAGCGTCCCAAAACACGTAAAGGACGGCGTTAAAATCAAGCAATGACAGATTCTCATTTATAGGAGCAATGATTTATGTGTTGAGGAAACAGACAAGGTAATGGAACATATACTGAAAAAATATCCTCATCTGTTAGCCAGCATAGTGAACTATAAGACAAAGACAGGTCCATTCCACCAGTACATGTTTGTGCCAGAATTAATGAATTCGGTTAGTCCCATTGCCTGGTGGCATTCACAATCAGAGCGACTGACTGACAGACTGCTCACGCTTATAGATCAAATGTGGAGTGCCTACTTCATCCAGTGCTGGGGTTGAGAGAGTATTTTCCACATTCGGACTAGTTCATTCAAAACTTCGAAATCGTCTAGGAATGGAAAAAGCTGGGAAGCTGGTATTCATATACAAGCTGCTAAACAAGAAATAAAAATGATCTTTGTCTGGTATAATAAAGTGATTAATTTTATGTTATAGTGTATATAATGTACTTGAATAAATGTATCTTTATATATATATATATGACTATTTAATATTTTATAACTGCACAATACAAACATATATAAGCGTTTTGAATGATTGCATGGATTGTGAAAACAAAACTGATTAATTTTTTTTTAAATCCGATTTAAATTAAATCGAATACATTAAAAAAAAATCATGACTTTTATCAACCCTGATATATATATATATATATATATATATATATGACAGTATATATATGGATAAGGGGCCTCTGTGGTCTAATTGGTAGCGCTTTGGATCACAGATCAATACCACCTGAGTTCGAATTTCGGCGTGGGCATATCTGAAGGGTGTTTCATCTTTGAATTCGCTTCATTACCTTTGGAGGTCGCTCGGCCCATTTACCCTACCATGTGCACAAAAATGGGCGTAAAACACCAATCATCAATCATTTATATATATATATATATGGATAAATACATGTATACATCGGCCCAGAGTGCAAAGTGTATTTTGCCATTGTAGCCCTAGAGCGCTGGTATCACCCCAGGCTTCAGCCTTATGGTTAATTCGGCCATGTCTCTAGGTCAGTTTCTTTCTGTATATAATTTCCAGACAACTTCCGTGATAGCCCTATTTGATAATTATACCTGAAATTTACAGGTAATATAATCATAGGTCGGTTACTATATCAGAATTGTTAACCGTGATCGAATTGGAACTGTCGTCCTACACTTTGTTAACCTCTCCAACTAAGTTTCTATAGGATATAATTTTATTCCAGCTGGTAATGATATTCGACGAGGTGCCTAGAGAATAAACAGGTGCGAATTTAATCCATGTTGTGCCCATTTCAGTTGATGACGACTTGGATAAATTCCCTAACCTGTTTCTGGTACGAGTTGGTAAGCATTTGATGAGGTAAAAGTACAAATATTGACGACCCTTCAAAATAATTATTCTCCTCTATTCCATAAAAATAAATAGGACATTATATATTTGACTGATTTGCAGAGAAGTTTGATTTCAGAATCACCTGTATGGCTTATTTATATTGTAGCTGAGTGATGATTCTAGCGGAAGGACACCTCTTGTCTTTCTTTTTCAACATACCCAATAAGAACATAATCCGTGGTACAGAATCCAAAAATTTGATTCACTCTAAATCTTTCAAAAAGTTTCTATCACTTACTCTAGTTTGGTTCAGCTTCAGTATTGCGGATGTTTATTATTATTATTATTATTATTATTATTATTCTTTACTTTATTCCATTTCTGGTGTGTCGGCAAGATTGTTATTCTTAATAACTTTGCTCCAATCTGTATTTTGTTAGAGGTCGTTGGCTAGCTGTAGAGTTAAGGATTATCTAGAACTAAGGCGTCTATTGCTCGGTTACCATGTCACCATCTCCATCATCTGGATCCTTGCTTGGAAGGATTCGGGGAAGATCTTCCTCTTCTTTGTCTATTTAAGCAGATGGTAATAAATCGTCTTTGAATACTTCACTTTCTAAAGCTTTACAGTAATGTTGGAAGGAATGAATACTCTACGGCAGACTTAAATACTAATTACTGGCAACAATAGACCGATCCAGGCGAAATGCGTTGCATCGGTTACCAACTGCGGTCTGGAGTTAGAAACAGCTATGGCGCCCACTGTTAATATGGGATGGCAACTTTCACTAACGATGAATACGGGAAATATTTCAGCAAATTATTTCATATTACACGGAAACGGAGAGTAGTATTTTAGCTGAACGATTGTGTCTTTCCAAAAGATTTAACACAATATTACATTAGAGTATTAACACCCTTGACATTTCCATGTAGTAAACATTGCACGAATGGCTCCTTCAGAAATTAAAATAGTTCGCTTTCAATACAAGACATCATGCATAAATACCAATGTTGCAGTAATAGGAATCACCCATTGAATTATAATCTATGTGATCATTGATTTTATCCATTTACATCGTGATTTCAGATGGCAAAGGTTCTACAAAAATAAGTTTGAACTATACAGGCCGGACCATGACAGCCATGCAAATCGCGCTGAACATTACTTAGTTTAGTAGCATATATCTATTAAATGAAGTCTAGGCCATTCCTATTAAATGCCAAATTATGATTTGGAGATCACATACCCTTAATGGACTATACATAACATCCAAATATAGCTGGTAAATAGCCTATATACAGCTTTTCAGTAAGACATTTATCGGCCACTACACGAGTAAATCGCCATGCAACACAGTGATTCTTAGATTCTAACCCGATACCGTAGTATGAAATTCAGCCGCATGGTGGCGCCAGGGGTAATTTAATCCGTCTATTAATGCGGGATAAATAGTAGTTGAGTAACTGGGCATCCAGTCAATTCACACTCCATCGCAGTACCATTTAAAATATCTATAAATGATCGAGCCATCTTCGGTGGTCATCATTAAAGACGATCGACAGTTCTCTTCCGTATGATATGATGTTTGTGATTGTCCATCGCAAGGATTATTGGCTTGTCTCTGGTATCATTTGCATAATTAATTAAATGCCTTAGAACCAACGGACGCGGTTCATTGACCATCCAATACTCAACAAATTGGGTAGTATCTATCTGTAAAATTGACCACTGAAATGATGTAAACCGACAGTAGTGTAGTACCTATTGTGTTACAACAACAACACGTAGTAATAAGCATATATATATATATATATATATATATATATGTTTATTTATATTAAGTTAACCATAAGTGTATATGTACAACACCTAATAAACGTATTGTTTAACTTGCTCTGATCAGAAAACATACTATTCTGGAATGTAAAAATTTATTTCTGACTGACTTCATATATTGGTTTTGGAATTTTCAGATGAAGACCTTTGTAAGAGTTGAAAATTTCACAGAACGAAACTGTGTAGGTTTTCGATAAGAAATGGGTGTTCCTGGTCCAATGTGACGAGCTGTAGCAAATTAGTATTTCAGTATATTTGTATCTATGACTTAGCATTACACCTTCATTCATAGTTAGTCATAGTATGTCAAGATACAGGTCTCATTTTGTGTTCCAAATTTAACATGTCGTACTGAAAGTTAATTAAAAAAGTAACTGGGACAGAAAAGGTTATGGAGAATGATTCCAACAAACATTAACCGATAAGATAAGGGTAAGTGGTAGACTATCAACACACGCATTACACCAGGATCTAACCAGAATGTTTGACTTCTGATTAATCATTTGAATTGTGATCATCTACGTCATTGTTACGATCATAGGAAATTTATAACAAACTGCCTACAAGAGATGTGTGTTGTGTGAATTAGGCAATGCGTCTGTAGATTATATCAAGGATAACGATTTTGACATTGTAGGCTTTGACATAAACATGCATGGCTAAAAATTGGTAAATTTAAAGCGGTTTGATGACATTACCTTTGATTATTGAGAAGACAACCGCGTATTATTCTGTGGGGATAATGATGTCGTGAAATCGGCACCAGTTCGTTCATCTTCTGTGATCATTGCACTATTCACCTTGACATTAGCATCATGAAGTCACCATATATAGTTCACGAAAACCAGTAAACGTGGCAAATACATAAATCATCTACAACAATGTCCTAGCACGGAAGTACTAGCGAAAACTTGTTTGTAAGATGGCGCCGCTGATGATATAAACCAATTTAAAATTAGTGATCTGATATGATTTAAAACTTCGGTTCCTCGCGGATAAACAAAACTTTGGGCGAGTCCACATCCCCACGATCGTCGAGCTGGTACCAAGGATGATGCTGATGTATTTTTATAAAGTGGTTATTTTAGAGGATGGTATACTTCGACGACGATATACGAAGTATTAATCTAAGCTACTCAAAGGGAATCATGTCGACTGGCCAATAAATTGCCGCATTCTGGAATTACCTTTGTCAACGCACACCTCTGTTTAGGGAACCGGGGCAGATTACTATCAAATAATGTAATTGAGGATGAGAACGTCATGGATCGTCAAGTTACCCTTCACCCGACGCATCATCCACGGCGCATCATATGAAATGGTTCGATGGTCGTCTGGTAGAGTGAACTACCAAACTATCATAGCCATTATCAAACAATTGTTAAACTAATTACCAGAACGGTTTGCAGGCTCGTTCGGCCTACGTCCCCTGAACCATGGATACACCAGTATTCACGAGCACGTGCTCTACGTCCGAGGTACGATGAGAGTTTTGAAGACTTTTACCAAATGTTATTATTGTTAATTACCTTATTTGACCAATTTCTGTTGTGCGATGTCAAATATTCGAAATGAAACCTCAAATATATGAATAGCCACCTATAAATAGATAGATCCTCGTTGGGGTGGGGATATTTTTGCACTCTAACAACTATTTTGTCACACGGTTGAAACTAAATGGCCGGAATCTGATGTGTTGACACTGATTAGATGCTCCGTGTACAACATTTATTTAGATATAAATGTAGAAGAAAATATCCGGGATATTCTCTATTATTTATTTTTAGCTCCTCAGGATGGAACTGTAACTTATCTAGATACATTTGAAATGTATCTGCCCCAGGTCTGCCCCTCACCAATGTACTTCGTTCCACTGACGCCAATAACTAGCGGCCAACCATAAAATGCATTAGTTTACATATGAAGACACGATGTTGTAAATTTGCAGCCAAGATGAAACATTAATAATTATTTCGGTTAAATATATGTTACAACTCTATTAGAGACGAGTTGTGTTGTCATTTTTGCACTATTTAAACATTATCAGCTGATCTATACTTAATACATTAAGGGATCTTTACAGAAACAATCTGTTTCAACTAAAGGAGGCTTTCTTGCTGATCTGCGAGTCTCTTTTCTGGTAGTATATATATATATATATATATATATATATATATATATATATATATATATATATATATATATATCGTCCTCATCATCGCTGTCAGGTTCAGTGCTGAATCCAGGAAGTCGAAAGGCCATACTTCATCATATGCGTTGCTGATGTTTTCGGCCAAATGACAATTTGATTGAGCAGCCAATCAGGTGACAGTGAGATTTGACGGTGCGGTGACATATCTGGCAAAAAGTATTGTGTGTCTGACAAAATGTAATAGCAAAGTAATAGTGGATTACTATTACTTTATCAACTATTACAATTACTTTCAAAATGAGATTCACTATTACTATTACTGTAAAAAGGTAATCATTACTATTACTGTTACAATTACCCCAGGTCTGAACGTAAGTAGATCACCAATATCGGATAAGTTCCCACATACTAAACACCGGATAGAAAGCCTGAATAGGCTCAGTACGTTCTCCTCATATTTGGCATACCGGACCCAACCATGTTTGGCATAGTATGTGTAGACTGGGAACATCCCATGTTGTTATGTGGATAGTTATTAGCTTTGTGGGTGATGCACTATTAGACAATATCATATCAATCGATGCTTCGACCCAGCTTAATATGTAATCTACATCAGCAGGTAAAGGGATCCTTAATTGCAGGTCCGCGATGACAAGTGTCTTCCCTGCTGCGTGTTCACATTAGAGCCCTACATGGGTTGGGTTAACCCGTTCTGGTTGACCCAACCCGCACCCGCGGGGCGAGTTGAAACCTGTTCTTCGGGTCACGGGTTGGATTTGGGTTTAGGTCTAATGGGTTGGGTTCGGGTTGTTGTCGTGTGGGTTGGGCTTGGGTAGCTTGAAAAAAATATGGGTTTTATTATTTTGTATAAATCCATCCGCCTCCCGTTATTCAGCTACCGCCAATGCTTACGCAATACGAATACCATATATTGCCATAATTAATACCCCCGCTATTACCACCATACAATGACCGTAAAATTTTCTGGTAATCTGTGAATTGATTGACAAGCTGTCAGTGTCATTAGGTGGCGATCATGACGGTGTTGATAGTACGATCAGCGATAGATAGACTGTACATTAGAAATAAAAACACCCACCCCTCACAGAATTGGTCCAGCATGTATTTATATTACTAACAATCCATCTCTTAATTAGTAAGTAGTTTGACTGTTTATACATATTTACGTGTAACCCTGATCGTCGTGTTCAAGTACTATCTAGCAACACTATATTGTTATATAAGATATGAGAAAAACTAAGTGAGCTCCTTGTTAGCTCCGGTGGCCCAGTGATTAAGCACCTGGCACTTGGTGACAAGGGTTACAAATTCGATCACAGCAAGAAGTCGAAACTTTTCCAGATATTAATTTATCGGCTCACAACATCATGGGTGGTTAACCACGTTAAATGGCGCTGCTGTTTCCACTGATTAAAATAAAGGGGGACGTTAAAGATCCCATGAGGACGTAAAATACTTTGACAGTCACCACTCTCGGGGTATTTCGGCTCCATCTTTCCGTACTGCTCCCCTGTGAGTGGTGGGGGGGGGGGAGATCAAGCGACATCCTGGGATTCTCCCCCGAAACACAGTGCTTTATTTCGTTGCTTATACACGCTGCGGGACATTTGTTACTATTGGATATTAGTAGATATTGCGTTTTATTGAAGACATTTATTGTATTCTAACTGATTGGATGCACTCTTATGTTTTGAATAGGATTTTATTTAAACTATTGCTACTGATAACCAACGTTCCCAGGTAATAATTATAACCATGTCTAATGCTCGCATCAGCCTTCATTGGCACTGGATGGTAGTTGTCGAACCGCTTTAACTTTGGCGATATCAGATAGCATTCATGCCATCGGCATCAAAGACCTGTCAGTTCTAGGAAATGATGTTGACTTTTTCTCGACTTGTTTGTTTTGTTGTTCGGGGAGAATCCTCAGGCTGTCGCTTATTCGGCACAGCCTCTATGTTGGAGTGGTTGAGAACCCTCCTAGCTGCCCCACCACTCATAGGGGAGCAGTACGGAAAGATGGAGCCGAAATACCCTGAATGTGGTCACTGCCAGAGTGTTTTACGTCCTCAGTGTGTCTTTAACGTCCCCCTTTATTTTAAATAATTCAGTGGAGACGGCAGCGCTATTTAACGTGGTCAGCCACCCACGATGTTGTGAGCAAAGAAATTAATCCCTGGAAAACTTTCGACTTCTTACGGGGTTCGAACCTGTGACCGTTGGAACCAAGTGCCGGGTGCTTAACCGCTAGGCCACCGGAGCTCACTGTCTCGGCTTATATTTTTGTTCGTTTAAATATAGCCCAGCTAGGGTGGCCAGATCGACGTCCGGCTTTGTGCCTGACTCTACGACCTTTGAGCCGGTCATCCTCCATCCGGACCTGTTTTGATTTTCACATATTGTAACAAAACCCTATAATTTCTCAGTAGACTGTCCAGCCATGTACAGAAAACTCTTAGCCAACAGAAAATCCCTGGAGATGGCAAGTAAAGACAGAAAGGCAAGAAAAAGTGCACGATGGGCTACCTTTGTATTTTTAAATAAGGGGACTTTGGCATGATTATAACAGATCCGGAACATTGACGTTTAAGGTTAAAATGGCGGGATTATCACGGTATTATCGCTCAGCGGACCCCCCATATAAATCCCACAATGCAAAGCGCGTCTGGTTTGTTTTGGTTTTTGACGTCATCATGCAATGGGTCTATTGGGTTAAACTTAAATATCGATATTCATTTATTTTACTTCTGTGTAATAATAAAAGATGTTTCTAGATGCACTATGTGTACGTTTGCGCGGCTGTGTGCGCATGTGTGTGTGTGTGTAGTAAGTTGGTTAGCCCATGACCATGTCCTCCTTTTGGGAACATATCCTTTTTTTAAACTATAAATGGTCGCCCAAGCCAAAGCCCAGCTGCCCTGGTGATATTTCTCTGGCTGAAATTCGCTACTGGGTGACATCAAGTAAACTTAAATTTCATTCATGATCTAGTCAGTATACAGTCTATAGCCCAACACCCATTGACCTGACCATTAATCTTTCAGGTGAATGACGACACTGTTCTACGGAGTATGATATACTAGATAGGAAACTAGCAACACAACTGGGTCACTCACGGAGATTGATGACAGGACCCCACAGTCACCCATAATACATATAATATACTAACAACGCAATCACTTCAGTCACCAATAAGCTAATTAAGTACATTACATTAAACTATAAAAGTGTTTTATTATTATATTTAGCTTGAACCGTTATTTTATATATAGATTATTAATAAACTGAGCATTTCGTTCATTGTTATTACTGAATTGTTTAATGGGCGATAATATATTTATTTCACACAAGTCTTGTTGTATAACTATCAAGACCTGTAGATAATTAAATATTAAAGTGCGAGTCAAATAACATTGTGTTATGGCAAATATAAAATTACATGGGGAGTGGACTGATGAAAAAGTAAATAATATTTTTTTAAATAGTCTTTCACTCAAGCTCACAGGCCACTCACTGACTCACTTATTTTCACCCAGTCAGTCAGTGTTACTGAATAATTATAATGTCTGTGGAAGAGTTGACTTATGCCACAGAGGCAATTCAGGCTCAGGAGAGATTACGACTAGCACTCCGATTACGGGAGAATGAACCTCATTTCAATAAAGGTATTTTTCATAAATAATAGGATCATATAATAAAAAAGGATGTGTTATCACTTTATGATTATCATGGCTTGTAATTGTATCATTATAATCATGATATTGTGTACAACAGAGCCCTTGGTTAGAAAATGTATTATAATTTTTGTATCATAGCAGTATGCCGAATTTAACTTTTGTCATCTGAAGTGCAATAATTTTCTGATTTCGACAATATATACTTTGTTATATGCCAAATATGGTATTTAAGGATCTTCCTAGATGCTAAGCCTAAGAATTAATTAGCATGTTTCATTCTATGACTATGCACTTAGGAATTTTTAATTACCTGTGTTTGACATGTATCACTTGCAAATGTCAAAGTAAAGTAAATTATGTATTTTTCACACAATTTCTGTTGTATATTGTTGTGTTGAATAAACATATTACAATGAATATCATTCCTACTGCATCTCAAGCCACAGGTACTAGGAACTTGTAAAACGTAACATACTTCCTAACACCAGAAATTGTTCCACATAAAAGATCTTAATAATGTTTTGAACTTCTCCAATTACTGTATGTATTGTGGGAATAGTTATTTATTACGACTGCAGTAGGCCTACTTATATACAAAGTAGGCCTACTCAGATTGCATTATGGAACTATTGTTTCAGAAAATGTTTGTTTAAATTTGTTTCTTTTTATGTATTTATTGTCACTTCCAAAAAATAATTTGAATGTAAAAATTCATGATTTTCTTTTGTAATCATCATTCTTCAGCAAACCATATCTCAAAGTAAAATAAAAATTTAATTATCCAGAAACCATTTTTTTCACCCCAATTGTCCAAAATATGTACCCAATACCATGCTACAAGCCTTATATTTAATTGTTAAAATACCTAAATTAAAAATATTACTTATGGCAGCAAATCCTCTATTTCTTTAATTATGAAGTACTGCAATTTTGTTTCCAGTTTATCCAGAAGTCTGTAAAGTTCTGGACAGTCTGAGAAATGTGAAAAGTCAGATTGAAGGTACATTTGTGACATTCAAACCTGTCACAGTTATAGATGCAGTTCTAAAAGAACTGAAACAATATGTGCTTATGCATGTACCACAGTCACTGACCTCAGATGTGAAAGCCAAAATGAAGCAATTAGTGATAAATGCATTTAATGGTGAGTATTGATGTGCACATGTGTAATTGCTTGACATGACTGAATATGCCTATGATTTCAAATAATTTTCTACAAGAAGCATCTAGCTTTATCTAACAGATATATCTTGTGTGTTAATGGGTTACTGATTGGAAAAAAGTTTATTTCACATTAATTGCTGGTATTCTTGGGTCTTATCATGTTTATGGGTAATGCTAGGGAGTTGTTGTGATTAATATATAAAATGTTTGTTTCCTGCATGGGTTTGTTTGAAATTACAGGTCACTTGTGTCTTCTTGCACAGGTTATTAATATTTGTATCCCAATTGTGTTTATTAAGAGCACTGTCTGTTGGTTTCGCTCAAAGCTGTTTTAATTACTAAATAAGTGAAAACTTTTAGAACACCTAACTCTGTGAATTCAGATACTGATTCAATCTTTTCAATTGGGTGATTTAGAGTAAGCATATAAATCATTCATATTATGAAGATTCTATATCAAATGGAAGAACTGCATTAATCTTTTCCAAAACTTTGACTTATTTCTTTAATATAAAATGCTAATAGTTATTTATAAATGTATATGAACTTTTATAATGAAAGAGCAAGCATTTTGAATCAATAGATAAAGTGCCAATTAATACAATCTGACCTCAACTGTTTATTTATCCACAGAAACAAATACACACCGAAAATCTAGGAATTGTTTAATATCACTCATAATTATGTTGGCTGTCTGATTGTGCACCGAGCTCCAAACCTGCAGGTTCTGGGTTCATGCCTATGTTTGTTTATGGGATTTTTTCCTTAGGTGAGTCATTCCTCAGCCATATATGTCCCAGACTCCGAGACTAGATAAATCAACAACAACGACTCGTAATTATATCACACTCGATGGTGCGTGATCATATAGTGTCTCTCCTGGCATTATTTATTTATATTATGTAACAGTCAGCAGTATCAGGTATCCATCGGAAGTGATTGAATAGCAAACAAGAATACAAAGATATATATATATATATATATATATATAATGTGTTAAACTGATTAAATAAATTTTAAATTCCTTCAACAGTACCATATAGCATAATTTGGCTGATTACAGATGTGTCTCTATACATTCTAAAGTTATATATATTTGCTTCTGTTACCCTTTTCCTACAGATTCATGCAGGGATGTGTTAAATGTCACTTTAGTGACTTGTCCTTGGTATTCTGCCATCCAGAGTAAACGTGGCCAACAGGCAAAGTATAATCATTTATTTGTACTATATTGTGCCAAAGATGAACAGTTCTTATCACCTATTAACCCACATCTAAAGGAAAACAGTACTGATGTCATTGATAAGGTTTGTGATTTCTCCACGATTGTGTGAAATAATAATTTAAAAAAAAAAAATATCTGTAATAGTAATGTAAAACAATAATAAATTAATTAAAGTCCTAGTTCTTATATATATATATTTATGTGTTCCTAATAACCTATAATTTGTTCTGTATTTTAGGGTTGGTTTTATGCAATTGAGATTTCTCACTTCGCTGAACATTTGTTGAAAGGGAAGGTTCGCTTCATTGAAGCTATGTATAGGTCAGAAACTGCTATAATCTTCAGCAGTAATGAATGGGAAAGCCTGAAGACATTTTTAGAACCAGTCAACTGCCTCAGTATGATGATGTATTGTATTTAGTAATTGTAATATTTTAATGTATCAAAACCTTTCTTTATTTGTATTATTCAGTTTTTGTCTTACCTATATTTGTTTTGAACAGCAACACACACACACACACACTATATATATATATATAGATAGATAGATGTGTGTGAAAATATTCCTTATAGGAAGTATTTTCTATTAAAAGATGGGTCTGGTTTCTATTCAGGTTTGCAAGGATTTTTAGAACAGTGCCGTGGCCAAGCCGTTGGTTCTATTGGTAAGAAGTCTGGTGTAACTGGAAGAATGAAGATCAGAGATGGGACAACGTTACATGATTTCTGTGACAGCTTTAGGTAATTAGCCTCTCTGCTGAAATATGATAGCGATAATTGTTTAGATAATTCTTTAATTAAATTAGCCTAAGGATCTATGTACTGAAAACATACTGGCACAGTTTCTACAGGCATGATGTATATATTTGATAGGTGTAATTATTTAAGAAGTATTAGTCTTGAAACAATACTTCTCCAAGTTACAGTGGTGTGAGCTTACTCATCAACGAAACCATTTTCCTTTACGAGATCTGTATGCCCTTTAGGTTACTGCACCATGCAACTGTGTCACTCTCAGGTCAAGAGCTTTGCTTAGACACACACACTGAAGGCGTTTTATCACCAGAAATTGTGCAAGAAGCTATGTACCAACTGAAGATTTGCTATCAGGTAAATAGTTAAATAAATAAAACCAACAACAATATCTGAGTTACAAACTGACCTATTTACAGCTTGGTTTTTCCTTCAATAAGATGATTTTCTATCAGAGAATAGTTTCACACACACTCACAATATATATATATATTATAGTTAATTCTGTATAATCAGGTAATATGTATATTACATGAAATATTCAGGTAATATGTCTATTGCTAACTGAGATTTAATACAGATTACCTGAATATTTCAGGTAATATACAGGTACATATTACCAGATTATACAGAATAACTGTAACAGACACATACACACACACATATATATATATATAATTGTATATACATTATATATATATATATATATATATACATCAGAGTCGACAATTATTTTGTGAATAATAGGTGGTTTCTTCGTTTTCATATAACTGATAGGCAGAACAATGCAACAAATTGAATTTATTTGACACAACAATGAAATGGAGGACTTTTGTGGATAAAATGATGACGAAATATACCTATACTCCTGTCAGTGAAGTCCAACATTGTGTTGAACAGTGGCTACTTCAAGTTAGAACAAACAATAAACCTCTGCCTAAAATCAGAGGTGATATATTGCATCAGTATAGTTCTCCATGTGTCAAATAGCAGTGTAATAGTTCACTTTATTTATAGTATTGACTTTGTTCTTAAAAATGGCCAAATTTAAAGCTACATATATTTTAATATTGTCTTATAGTTATGGAGGGAGGGGAAGAAGAACAGGTCAGATGCCTGTTATCAAAATGTATTGGTGGACCCATCAATGCAATGTTGCCTGAAAATGTGATCATGATTACCCGTGCGGGAAGTTATCTCTACAATTTGGATACAGCAGAGAGTGATGCCGATTATATAATAGTATATGCCGATCCTGTCCAGGTATGCGCCGTAATCAAGCTCAGTCATTTGGAACCACATTGTGTTCTTAATGACGAATGGCTGTCAAAATCGACTAATTCTTGCATTTACTTGAAGAAGGTGCTATCTAGATGTCACAGAGCAACTGAATGTGCTGAAAGCCGAGGTCCAAGTAAAGCATTGGAATATGGTGCCTATGAGGTGCGGCGTTTCTGTGAGATGTTATGGAAGGGCAGCATCGTCATGTTAGAGGTGTGTTTCTCTGTCTGGTCATAAGATGTTTTGCAAAAACAATTTCAGGTTTACAGATACAACCAGTTTTAGATTTACAAATACAATGTGACTTTTTAACCAGTTTTAGATTTACAAATAAAACATGACTGATCCACTTGGATGAGATGAAATTAATTTTCCGAATTTTAATTATAAACTAAACTACATGACTTTTGGGAGTGGTTTCGCTAACATAGAACTTTATTAATTTAACACAGTTGATATTTGCAGAGGAACTGGATTACACAAGCTCTGGTTGGAAGGTAATGCCAAATTTATCCACTAATTTTGCTTCAACTTTCTTAAAACCTATACTAGTATATATAATAATATTAATTCATAAGCTGTAATTAATTATAGTTGAAGTTAGCCAACATATTTCATCTGTCAAGTATAGTTTTTCTTTTATTTTAGCAATTAGTATCTAGGAAGGAGATGTTTCTCACGGAACAGGCTATATTGCAGTACATTGGCCTAATTAGGAATAATATGGCTGATATTGAAGCAAAACGATTTGTAGGCCAAAAAAGAGAAAATAAGCTATTTTATCAGGTTTGCTTATCACACAAGAATTGATGTATCATTCTTGATAATAAGGCAATACCTAAGTTTGTATGTAGTGTAATATTTTATTTTTTTACCATTATAAGTGTCTCCCACCTTCAAAGCTATGTGTGAATGTCACGATAACTTAGTATATTTGTTATACATATAAATATGACATTTCTTTCCATGCAGATCTTACACAAGTTGTATTGCTTGGAATTTTTTCTCAAAAGACAATGTCCACATGTTAGATGTGAAGAGCCCACCAGAGACTATATACTCAGGGTCAGAAAAGGCCCCTTGGAGGTACTAGATTGCTACACTGAAGTGGCACTGATCAGACACGCATAATTTTAGCACCACATATATAAGGTTTTACCATATTTTATTTAGCTTGTTTTGTACAAATCCCTAATTTTGAATTTGGTTTGGTCTAGGGAGATCTGGCAAGAGATCGATTGCATGAAGAATGCAGAAATAAACTCGATACTTTGAGGAAGGATCTAAGTCAGAGGACAACCCGTCTTCCTGAAAATATTGACTACAAATACCTTGCAGATTGGCTGATGAAGATTCGTGGCAGGAACGTTTAGAACCCCAATCTGTAGAACCAGACTCAGATGTGGCTGGCTATAGTTAATATTTATTTCCAGATAACTTTCTATTGTAGTGACCTATCTCTGGAATTCTTTTATCTGGGAGACATATTGTTATGTATGCATAATAGTTGGTTTCTGTATCTATTACCATTGCAGAGTATCATCAACTCCAGTATGTTTAACAGGGAATATATTTCTGCCGTGGTAAAACGTGCTAAAATACTACTTACTAATAAAATGTTTCTTGGAAGATACTGTTGAACTATCTGTTTACATATACATTATATGACTGACTATCAAACTATACAATCTCGGTAATGCATTCCAGTCAGATTATGCAAAACAGACCAGCTTACACAAAATCATGTATGTACATCTGCAGAAGAAATTTGTCAGATCCCACTTATTTGTTGATAGTATATATATATATGCGTGTATGTGTGTGTTAAAAGATATTTGTAAAAATATACTATACCAATTATATGTGACAGTCTTTATTATGTAAACATAAAATTTACATCACAAGAGAATGTGGCTTTGGTTGCATCTGTTCACACTGCTTATTTACAGATAGTTTAAGATGGTTGTTAATAACCACATTAAGATAGAATCTAGGGGCAATCTAATTATAAGTAATGTTGGAAATTTCCACTTGAATCTCCCAGTTGTATCCATCCAATATGTGTGTGTGTGCAATAAATATGGGAGTGTCACTTTTTACATATATAAGTGTTTGTATAATTAACTTATGGGCAATCATGCTAAACTGTTATATCATGGAAGATTAATGCATCCTTTTAAATTTCCCTAATGTTTAGTTTCCAGTGTACTTAAGGGGCACCTCTGTGGTCTAACAGTAGCATGTTAGATCACAGACCACCATTACCCATGTTAGAATCTCGGTGTGGGCATATCTGAAGGGTGGTTCATCTTTGAATTTGCTTCATTATCTTTGGAGGTTGCCCAGCTCATTTTGTGCACAAAAGTGGACATAAAACACCAATCATCATCATCTACTGTAATTAAGTAATTTATGCGGAGAAACAACAACACTCACTGAGGTAACAAAATGGCCAATTTATCATTCCCCGGATCTGGTTAGAGCTACTAATGTGTACCATTCTTAGGCCTTCAAAATAGTATAGTAAATACACACTTGTACAGCACCAGTAATTGTGTTGATCAAGACACATGATCCAGATTCCTTTATCAATGTGAATACACATACAATGTTTTAATACCTGCTGCATTTTATGTATTAAATCGTTATTATTTTTCAGACTTTTAAAGTTTTAAACTGACATGGGGTCAATTCCATTTTGTTAATTCCAATCAATTCCATTTGGCCAATTCCAATTTATCAATTCCAATTTTTTTTCAGACTTTTTTTACCTTCTACTTTTTATCATGAGTAGGTATTCCAAGAACCTACTCCAAGTAGTTTATATTCCAAGTAGGATTGTCATGGAAGAAATATTTCTGAATTAATTTTTTAGTAGGAAACTTCAATTCCAATTCTGGAATCGAACTGACCCCATGTCTGGTTTTAATAATTCCCAACTAATTATTCCATCTATACAATGGAAGTAAACGTACAGCTGTCGGCAACACATTTTAAAGAATGAGCCCTATGGTGATGACATGGTGTTCATTTATTTCAGCAAACAAGTGTTAAATTTAATGACGAGTCTTTTTTCTAATTATTATGTAACACAATTCATTTAGTAGAACAATGTAAACTTATGTATCATTTATTAAAGAAAGGGTACACTGATTAGATTAATATTTTACTTAACACACAACTGATTAATCAGATCTCATTCTTGCAGCCTACAACAGTTATCAGATCCCTTTTCCTTACGGTTCTCAGCTTTGGCTATTCTCGAGCCAAACTGTATTGCTCTCTTCGGTATTGTGGCACCTTCTTTCAGTCCAACTCGTTTTGCTGCCAAGCGAAGTAAAAATTTATCTCCAATTCCCTTTGGAAGGTTCAGATTAGCCTAGAAATATGCAAACGTTGGTACATTTTACTTCCAGAATGTTACAGATAAGAAACATGGGAATCTCTAACTGTGATTTAGGGAGATAATAGTTTGGTGAATCCTACTCATTTGTTATCTGTAAAAGAAATTATGAGGAGGAAATAAATCTAATAAAATTGTAATACGAAAAAAAAAGGAACTTCATGATATAAAATGAATCGCATGAAAATGAATTGTTAATTACAATTTGAAAAATAATGAAATAACTGAACCAGATGTGTTACAGGATTGATTTTAAAGTATAGGTCACATGAAAAATATTAGTAAGAGCTATGCTATGGGTGAAAAGTTCATTGATTACCATTGCTGATCATACTTATGACAAATGAAATGGACACGGATAACACTGAGATTCAGTACCGTGATCTGGAGAAACTACAAGCCGATGTCTAAGGGTACAAGGATTTCTTTATTTGACCCGTACGGAAAGGAATGGACAGTAATATACAGGAATAGAAGTAGCATACATGCCACAAAAGTGGCTGAATCCGTGTGAACCAAATGAAGGTATGGACCATAAATACTAAAGCAAATTCACTGTCTTTTTACTTGTTTAAGAGCAATGACTTTGATGAATGAATTTTAAAATGCTGGTCCTGTTTTAATATGTACGTCTCGTTTGTTAGTCATAAAAATCAATACGTATCTTGTAATGATTTGATAAAGGAATACAAGTGTCATGGGGATAAAGAGGACTGAAAAAAGAATGAAATGACGAAGAAAATCCCGGTGATTCTTCATGAATATAAGATAAAAACGAATTACAGTCAAACATCCAACAAATATCAAACCTTCTCATGAAGTGGCAACTGGTTTAAAAAGGACACCAGATTTTCATCTAAAAATGGAAATCTTGCTTCCCGGCCATGGTCAGAGATGACTCGATCATCTCTTCCCAGATTTCTTAAAGAAATTCTCTCAATCTCCAGTTGTATTGCATCGATGAGGCCTTGCCAGCCACTGGACCTGTAAATTTAATGGTAACAGATTAACTTGTTCTGAATAATAGTAATATATTAATTATAAAACATAATCCGGGTATATTTAAATTATATTGATGCATTTATAATAATCAAAATATAAAACTATTTTGGCCAGATTATGTCGTTTATTAATGATAAAAAAAACATAAAAATGCATTATAATAACATGTCAATAGAAAATGTATTAAATATCTACCCATAAATTACTCTGTGTCTAGAATATCCTACAAGTTGCTCATCAGCCCCCATGCCAACTAGCACCACCTGTTAACAATAAAAAATTAATTGTAAGCGGCTACCAAACTGCTAAATTTGATCATTTTTATTATTTCAGATACGAAGATCATATACATGACAACAATACATGAAATAATAAACAAACAACAACACAACAATGGCTGAAACATTCATAATGCAAAAACATAATACATTATTCTAATATAAATTCTTGACCCACTATTTACACAAGCTGACTTAGACATAACTGAAGGTTTAGTTTAGGCAGTGATTAATTTATCACTTGGACAAATTTAAAAATACATTATATGTATTTTATTAAGCTAAATATTCTTTTATTTGGGGAATCATTAACATTAACAAAAGCATATTTAGATTAAAAAGCATTTCAGAAAAACTGTTTCTCCTAGAAATTAAAACTATTATGGTAAAATAAAATCAGTTTTCTAAGAGATCATTTCTTCAGGTCAAACCAGAAATGTGTGAAAAATAGAATAATAAAAAAATATTTGAATAAGACACACTTCATATCTTCAGAAGTAATTTATCAAGAGATTTATTTGTACTTGATCAAACATTTCCATCTATCAATTCAAATACACAACCTGGAGGTTTGCAGCACATAACTCTAGCCACTGGACCATCTGAATGCCCAGTGACAACTTTTAGAGGTAGTTATTTATTTTAGCAATTTATCAAAATGGACCAGTGGATACTCAGGCCATAAAACAACTTGCTTGAGTTTGCATAGGCGCTAACAAAGTAGAACAAATTATTTTCACATTTTAACTGTTGTTCATTCAATGCTGGCTCCTGTTGAGGAACCCAAAAGCTATTATTAACATAGCTTGTTTGGAAATGCAGAAAGTGGCTGCAATACATTTATGAAGAGTTAACATTTCAGAATGATAATTACAAACTCTCACCCTGGCAGGACTTGTATAGGGTATGGATTGCCCAGTTTTGCTATGGATCACTCCTTGACCCCTGGATGCAAACCATATAGCGCAGCCAATACTGTCATCTAACACCGTGTGAAGTGGATACACCAAGTCCTTCACATGCTCAGCCCTAAAATGTATTTGTATATTATTTTGCAACCGAGTCATTCGGCCCTGCAGTACAAACACCACAAATCACAATTTCATAGTCAGCATCACGTGCTTAATTAGAAATGATCTACCTGTGATCATTAACTGACCTTAATTTCTGAAGCTCTTTCAAGGTAACATCAATCTGGTAAATAAACAATTACAACAGTTTAGTGTTTGTCTGTAATGTTGTTGCTTGGCATGAAGAAGCCTGGAAAGTAAATAATACCACAATGAAAACAATTATCTGAAATGCTGATTATTAAATAATTATATTATCATTTGCTACACAAAGTGAAGATTATCCAAAAATTATAACAAAGTTTGCAAAGCACAATCCGGCATGATATTTACTTTGTGACAGGGTTGGCAGGTTTTTTACACAGATGTTATTAACATTGTTAATTAACATCATGTAAAAAACAGGTTTTAATTTTTTTACACCAACAGACTACCAGTAATCCACATTTATGATAATCCAATATCCAGTCTAGTTGACCCTCACTGACTACTTAACTATATCTGGCTTGTAGATAATTACTACTTGTATATACTATAATCTACTAGTCTCAGAATAACCCTCTATCCAATGTTGACACATACATATATTGTGATATTGAGCCTGAAATTAGTTTGAAGCAGTGTTACACTTTCTCGTGATCACATTGAAATATACTTGCATGTTGGCTTATGTTATAGAAAGGCTTTAAATAATACTGTGATTATTATTGATATCTAGCCTTTAGTCATGTATAAAGGTGGAAGGCCACATATGGGATTTTTTCTACATGTTACCATTGGAAATAAGAAATATGCAAAGTACAAAAAGTGTGGTCATCAGCAAGCTAACAAAGCTGTCAGAATGCAAGTCCACTACACAAAATGTTCAGTTTCATCAGCATCAATTAAGCGAATAATTTCCAACTTTGGAAATATTCACTAAAGTGCGCAAACAGCAAAGCTTTTAAGCTGGTATATTAATTGTTCAGATGGACAATCTTCACTTTGTGTGGCAAATGAAAATTTTTATTATTTTGCTATATTTCTAGTATTCATGTGTCAAATATCGAGTAGTGTGTTAATAAAATATTAATGTATGTGAAAGACACTATCGCATAATGTGCTGAATGACATCCATCAAGATTAATAGAATTGGCTTATAGTTATAATGAATGACGTTTTTACAGTATTTTATGGTTATTAACAGTTTTTACAATGTAATATAAAAATATTTTTTTTACAATAAAAAGGCAACCCTACTTTATGATTTAAATTTTCAACCCATATAAGATGATGATGATTGATGTTTTAAGGCCACTTTTGTGCACTTGGTAGGCTAAATCAGCAGAGTGACCTCCAAAGGTAATGAGGCAAAGTCAAAGATGAAACACCCTTCAGATAGCCCATACCAAGGTTCGAACTCAGGTGGTAGTGATCTGTAGTCCAACTCGCTACCAACTAGACCATGGAGGTGCCCCTGAACCCATATATGTTACATGATCATATCTCGCTATGTAATGCCTACAACACAATAAATATAGTTATTCAGAAACATGACAATATTTACATCATAACTCAGCACACATTCATTGAGGTAAGGATCTGAATTACTTAACCACAAGGAAACAAATCTATGACCTCAACAAAAATAACAGATATGCTTATGAATAGATATGAAAAATAGTTTATGAATAGATTTGAAAAGAATGTATTAGGATTGCAATATCACCTTTGGAAAAAAGGTATTTGGACCAATAATAAACCAAGAATAAACACAAACCATTACAGCCGCTCTTTCTTTGAACAAATACAAGACAAAATGGTATTATTGCTTTCTCCTTAAAAAAATGTCTTAGACAATTGTAAACCAATCTTTTGTATCATCTTTCAGTTTCAGCAATAAATCTGGACCTTAATATACAAAATTATATGCCTTATTAAGTCCAATTTAGAGTCTGGTTAAACAGGATTAATCAGTCCTTGGTGTCATATTTAAATATTTAGTATTTGTATAGGTTAATAAATGAACTGTTTATATAACCAAATTATATTTTGATATTCCAAGTTGTATGTTTTGTATTATTAATTCTTAATTGTTTGGATAATATCATGGAATCTTCATTGCAACAAATTTTGCAACACTTCTAATTTATGAATGTACTTCTTTCAAGTGTTGCCACACAGGAAAATGCCATGACATGCATTTGGGTGGACTAAGCTAAAGTGCAATGTATGGAAAATGTCAAATGATAATATTGCTTACTGAAATTTAATGCACAAATATCACTGGAAATCTTTCTCTAACAGGTGTAACAGAAACAGCAAGAACTTTAATAAAACTGAAATCACAGTTACTTTGAACCATTATGATCATATATGAAGGTATACCTAGTTAGCATTTACATGAGGCACTTCCATTACAATAAATATACAAGGCCATTTTATTAAAAAAAATTGTGTCAATGAGGTTGTATATCATGCAGGGTAATTAAAGGAAATGTTCCAGTCAAATTCATGTAGTTAACAGTCGGGCTAAAACTTTTGATATGCTTCATATTACCAGCCGGGCAATAACCTGGTAGATTAAGATTAGCAATTTATTGGAATGTTAATTAAAAAAATTGATTTTCAAATAATATTTATAGTAAAAATGTACAAATACTGGACAAAATCATTTCAGGTGTTAGTCAACTTAAGTTTCTATCAAAAAGATTTCTTTTCTTCTAATCTCCTTGCACCCAGTGTACACAAAATCAAACATGTCAGAAAGTAACAATCTGATTTTTGGCAGCATTTTCACATCATCTGAAGTGATAGCTATGACTTGAATTATGTTGAGCATAAATCACATGATGTTGCCACTAAACTTTTGTGGACTTTTCACAGAAAAAGAGCACAGCTGTGCAGGCCTAAAAATAACAACTGCTGTCAACCTGTAAATATGTCAGTGCAGTGTGGTCCAAATTTGTATCCTGTGGTGTAGGTTACTTGTGGTGAAGATGTGTACCAATCACTAAATAACTATTGTTTTACCTGAACAAAATTCCACAATCTGTTGGGATTTAGTGATGTAAGCTCCTTTAATCCTGCTATTCCTGTTTTGCGATCTGGTACTGCAAAGCTCTGTCTGCAATATACATATATATCAGTATATATAAAGATAACAAATTATGGTAATAAAGACTTGACCTTTGTGACACAAAAATTGTGATATAAATATTAGTTTCCACACACATACATACACTTGATATCATGAAAAAATTCACATATATATATATATATATATATATATATATGACTAGATGACATACATCTGACTGGGTTCTACTTGTCTACTACTCCTCTGCTTGGTCGTTGTTGTAACTTGTTGTTCAAAAGCCACATTAAGTAGATCAATTGGCTCATCTCCTGGCACACACCTGGTATCATCAATTGAAATTACATGTATAATAAAATCTTACCATCATTGTATGCATTTAGCGATAAACACTAAATAAAAAGCTATGCATTGAAGTACTGTGAATTCTGATATAGAAATATTTAATAAACCTATCATTGCTTACACTAATACAGAAGAATCTGTCTTACCTATCTGCCAATGCTGCTATTAACAGAGAATCTATTCCTCCAGAGAACAGGATGGCCACACGAGCATGTCCGCAGTGGGAAGAAGTGCCATCCACTGGTGCCTGGTCACAGTTATTAACAAAGCTATTAGAAGTATCTAAGTCTGATACCCCAATAGAATCAGCTTGGAATGTTACATCGTTGGAAACCAAATGTTTGTATTCAGATGATTCGCGGAATACAGATTTACTATCCTCTGAGTCTTTGTCACACATCGGCGTTGTTTTAGAATTAGCCTTCTTTCCTGATTTGCCACTGTATGAGCACTCTGTGTTTACATTGCATAAACCAGATAATTGTTTTTCTAGACACCTAGAACATTTGTCTGATTGACAGATTGTTCTAATCCTGACAGACTCTTGCAAGATTTGGATCATTTTATCAGCTAACTGCCTTTGCCGATCATTGGCCAAGACATCGATATTCTGATTCACACTGAAGTCAACAATCACATTCAGTTCACCAGGTTTGCTTTTGTTAAACGGCTTAATTGGGATGAAAATCAAGTCACGCGAAATGTCCACACCAAGATCATTGAGTATGGATGAACTCTGTTCCATCAAAGAATTATTAAATAGTTTCCAGTTCGTACTGTTTGTGATGCCTTCAGCCTGTAACATAGATGATGCGCCCCATGGATAAAGAATAATGGGATTTAGAGAATGAGTTTTGTCAGAATCATCAAGAGTAATAAGGAATATTCCGAGAGCAGGCACCTCTTGCCATGGCAACTGCAATGAAAGACATAAGCACTAAATGGCATGAAATTACAGTTCGTTTACAAACAAATTTAAAAGCAAACTCCACAAATAATGTATATTAACTATACTGGTAAGTTACCCATTCTTTGATGGCTACTGAAGCTAGAGCGAAAGATTTATCTGCCTCTTTGTGATACAACAAACTTCTTCGCCCCAAAACATCACGACCGAACCATAGCTGCTTAGACCGTGCCTGAAATATCAGAAGTAAAACGATAAAGACTTTTATAGGTTTGGAATTTGAACACCAGTATGTATCGCACAAACTAAACACCACCATACCGGAACTCAGAAGACATAATTCAAGAATCTGACCTTCCAATAGATAAATGTCCAAGGTCCCTCAATCTTAGAAAACAGCTGTAATAGATCTTCATTATCATCGCAGTCGGCAAGCAAATTCAATAAAACCATTCCATCATTGTCACCTGGTGATACCTAGTAAAACACATCACAATAATTAAAGATTCAAATCAACAAATCAAGTAGATTTTCACAATCTGTTGTTATGTAGTTTTGGTGTCATCACTTAGGAAGGACTGTTATATAAGTACAAGAAGTGTGATGCTAAATATAACAGTGCTTCTTACACAATAACAACTAAATAAACCCGAAATAGGCAGTTTTCTTTGTAATTACTGCTCTGTTGACGTAGACAAATATTGAATTTTGCGTCAAATAATACACGTCTGTCATACAAAGTATAATAATAAAATATGCTACCACCCTACATTTTGCATGATGGTGCGTTGAGTGTGAGGCAGGTAATTGTGGGCGTGAAAGACAGTAGGCCCCCATTATAATGTGGTTGTTGGGGTCGACCTAGGTGGACCACAAAGTGGGACAGAGCATGGTTGGGTGGGCAATAATAGGGAGTCCATGTATTCAGCTCATTTTGCACCAGCCTTGAAGATTACATATAACTGTTTATTTCATAATTTGTCCCAGTAATTGTTTAATCATTTGTTGCCTTAAACATAAATATTACCTCACTGTTTCTGGGGAAAATAAAATGTTTCTGCAAAACTGTGCAAAAAGTAACAGCCATGTTGGATTGGTGATATTCATCTGCCATAAATAGTGCATGTTTTTCAGATGAAGGTAGCAACTGATACAATATGATCAAAGTAGAGGTCTTTTAATGTTTTATACACAGAATATGATTCCTAATACGAGTATTAGCTGGGCCGGTGCTTTTACTGGCTGATAGATTGCTGATATTTTTTTATGAAACTGTAGCTGACCGTGTACATGCAGTGACAATGGCTTCACTTAATACTCCATCTCTAGTTGTTTTGGGTTTCTAATTGCACTGTAGCCAGTTACATGTAGGTGCCATGTGATAGTCATACTTATGGTATAAATATGTGGTTGACCATGTACATGCACTCATGCAGTGACAATATGGCTTTGCTTAATCCTCCATCTCTAGTTGTTTGTGATGTTTCTAAATGCACTGTAGCAAGATAACTGCTAATCTTTCATATTAAATTATATTTACACATGGTTAGCATCATGGGTGGCTTCAATACAGCCAAAGGGGATACAAGGTGTGAGAAAAGAGAACTTGAATAATAAAATGTAATACATTCTAAAACCAGTTATAAAGTGCCATATTTGACTGCAACATGTGGAAACCAAAAGATGCTATATGGAACTTTTATGATGTTGGGGATGACAAGACTACTGGTAAATGCAAGGGATGTCAAAGTGATATTAGTAACAGAGTTCTACAACTGAAATGGACTATCTAAAGTTGCTATTGATTTCTGAGAGGCAAAGATGAAATTGACTGGTGATATTTCAATGAGATTATGAATAAATATATGTAAAAGTGTTCTTCTCTTCTAGTTATCCAAAACATTATAATCAATCAATCAAATTTTCAATCAACCAGTATTAGTCACTTGGATAGTAATTTAAGCCATGCTGGCTAAAGCCGGTTAAAACCACTGGCTTTAACCGGAAGTGATTGAAACTGACCAATCCTGCCTAAGTGCAATAGCCGTGAATTAACAAACAGAATCAAACTTTTTTGAGTCACAAAATAAATGAGCATTGTGATTGGGCTGTTTGTTTGTCTGATTTAGCAAAGGTGGTGTGTAATTAAGTTTGTGATCAATAAATCTACTGGTGCGTAAGTTGTGGCCATTGGCTATAATTTTTACATGTAAATTACAAACTGTGAATACGCACTCATATTATTTTAAAAAATGTATCAGTCAGTGGCGGATTTCATGCCATTTCACATAAAAATGCTCTGTTGTGGATTCCATGACAGGTATAACAGGGGCCTGCTAGTGTATCCTTAGACACAAAATGATAGTATAGCTACTGAAAATGTTGCCTTTCACAGTGAGGGATTTGGGCAGTTTACATGCGGGCTCCTTGTATTGATTAAAAAATGTTTCAGTTAAGTTCATTTGAGTATTTTAACTTTGGTCCCGATCAAATCAGGGATATATTGCCAAGAGGTGACTCCCTAGGGCAGCATCACACAAAAAGTCAGATTCCTACCCATTTGCAAAACTGTAACCACCCTGACATCTGAATGCCAATAAAAAAGCTTCACATTTTCATAGCAGAGTAGTCACTGGACCACAACCTTTTAATAGCAGCTGACGTCCAATGCTATACGTTGTCTATTTCACAGTCCCGCATTGTCTATTTTATCAGCAGAAAATCATCGCCTACTTTAGTTTTGGCGAAAAAGTGACCTAGAATGCACCAAAAACTCAGTTTTTCCCAACTTTTTCTGGGGAGATCCCCTTCCAATGGAGAAGGGTCACTACTGTATTAGCCTTTCACTAAAACAACCCACCCCCACACCTCCCTCCAGCAATGTCGTTGTGGTGTTTTAACAGGCCACCACACTCCACAGGTGAGCCACATGCCTTCTTTTTGTAAGGGGTCATCTACTCTATTCCCTACTGAAAAGGCTGGGACCGCATATATCTTGTTTGGGCAGTACTGATGCTTGACAAAGCATTTACTTCTTTTTAATGTGTTTTCTAGAATGGTTCTAATTATTATTATTAGAGCTTAGCAGTTGAAACTGTATATCATACAAAATGTTACCTTTAAACCACCAAATATTTCTCCATTCCAGAGAAATATGTTACCATGTCTATCCTGCAACGGCTGTGGGGAAAGCAGGCCACGGAAATGCAAAGTAGATCCATAGAAAACTCCATAAGTTGATGGAGTCAGAACTTTTTCTACAGTATTCTGGATATCTGGACCTCGACAACTAAGTGAACTGCTTTTCAGACAATGTTCAATCTGTTTGAAAAACCAAAAAGCTTGTCAATTATCCTTTATTATAATAATATAGGGTTCACAGCTAAGTTGTTAATTAACTAAACACACACATACATAAGCTTAAAAGCTGCACTCTGCTTGTGTCATATTCACTGCTGTTTAAGACTCTTTTGTCAGATTTTTTGCAAACATACAGACAAACACACACACACATATATATAACCTGTTAATGTGTTATATGTAGCATATATATATATATATATATATATATATACATAAACTCTATGCAAGTATTAAATATGAGGAATTGTCAGTGAACAAGCACAAACACATACACAAAATGTTTTAATCTTTAACATTCCAAAAAAAATAATGTTAGGCTGTTCAACTGCCAGAAATAAGTGATATTTTTCATTTCCTGATCATGCAACAGGGATAATTTTCCAATTTATTTATCATGTGAACAAAGTTCTCACCTTAATTTTGTCATCTTGACATGTATTATTTGAAAGAAATACACATATTCCACACATCGCTGTATCAGACCAGTCTATGTCTCTATCGAGTTTATGACAGCTTCATTTCCAACTTTGATATTGATGCATACTATATAACGTCAAAGAAAGTGATTGACCAAGTCATAAACCTTCTTTTACATGAATGGCTTCACATGAAAATGGTCGGTTGATATATGATCAAATGTGTCTTTTACCTAACTTAATAAGACTACAAGTTCATCCAATTAATCAAGCAATTTAATTTTTTAATGAAATTCAACTTCAGTTCAAGAGACACTATTATTATATATTAAATAAATTACGTAAAACAGAGTTAGCCGTGTACTCTTTACCTAACTGGACACCAACTATACCCATAAAAATTATACTGTCAACTAGTATTAGAAGTACACAGCTAGCATAGCCATGACCATAGGCGTGGGGTGTAGAAGCAGACCTTTGACTAGTCTATGGTTACATGGTATGGAACGTTATGACAACAATTCAACTGTGATTTGTACGTTTCCAGCATCAATGCATCTAATATAACCTTTATGTCTTGAACAGTAAAAGTTGATGTATAATGTACGGATACGTAAATAAGCATGTATTTCAGATAGTGAACATTTATATTATTAACGAGAAATACTATCACTGATTTACCGAAAACACGACCATAAGAACAATTGCTCAGTAGATAGTAATAACTTACACTAACTATTTATCACAAAGAAACGATCCTGTTTAAAATTGTATCCGATAATATATATATATATATATATATATATATATATATATATATATATATATACTTTTGTTTTACATGACAGATTATAATCGATAACGGAATTACATGTCATGGTAACGGAATTACAAGTCTGTCTGTCTGTCTGACTATTTTGTTAATAAAATATGAATAATTGATACTCGTTGTTACTCTTCTGTAATGAGATTTATAACCTTATGTAACTTTGTGTAGTTTCTGAACGCAGGTCTACATGACTTCTATGTCCAGATCGCTGTCTTCTGACATTCTATTAAGTTTTCACGAATGCAGGTGGTTATTATCTGCAACTCGTGATCAAAATGGATTGACTGATCAGCCCAGAATGTATCTAATCAACGCTCAAAGGACTTGATATTTGGGGCTTCTACAACATATTCTGGAAGATTGTTCCATGTATCAGCCACACACAATCTAAACTGAGATTGTCTTATTTTGGTTTTACTTTGTTCCTTATATAATTTCTTCTGGTGTCCTCTTGTATTGTTGTTATATACCAGCAGCTGCATTTCCGCGTCCTGATCATATCTCCCATTCAGTATCTAATACACTTCTATCATATCCCCTCGGATTCGTCTGTACATCAATGTTGGAAGAACTAATTTCTTTAACCTCTCTATTTGTAACTTAGCTCCTTCAGCCCAGGTAACATCTTTGTAGCCCTCCTTTGGACCATTTCTATGGTTATAATGTCCTTCTTCCTGAAACAAGACCAGACAGATTTCGCATATTCAAGGTATGGGCGGACCATAGTATTAAATAGTCATCTAAAGCTTTGGATATCCAGGTAACTGAAGGATCTTCTAATTAATCCTATGGTCTGATTTACTTTCTTAACCTTCTCCAGTATATGGTGTTTAAAATATAGCCTCTCATCGAAAGTGACTCCTAGATCCTTCTCTTGGCTGACTCTCTGCAATTTGACCCTTTTGTTCTCTTTTCTTCGCCTTCTATAAGATTCACTTGTACTTGACACTTTTCTAGCGTTAGTTATAGGACATAAATTTTGAACATGTTGGTGGGTGGAGTTTCTAGGAGGGTTTATATCCGGGATGCCTTATTTCCGGAAGGACTTATTTCCATACACTAAATTTCTTACACCGACTTATGCCCAATCTATTTCTACATTAATTTCACTTTGAAGTTTAGACAAAACTCTATGACATATCTTACATCATACAAACAGTATATTATAAAATAGAAGATGAAGATCTTAGAGATCCACAAAAAGATCTTTTCTTATATTTTCCAGTATATATATAGGATTGTTTTGCAATAAGATGTGACATATTAAGTTGCATTAATCAGGTAATAATTTCGCGTTTATTCTGCATGTCACACATTAATTATTAAGTCGCAGTGTATAGTGTACACTTTATTCAATCTAGCTTTGATACGTAATTACTATTCATCATGTTATCTCTAGTGTGTATTATCTCCGCTACCTAGATTATCAATTAAGTCTATTAAAAAAAGTCTTTAATACCTAGTCAATGCAAGTTTGGTGGAAAGAAATTGAAGGTGAAAATACAGTAATAGATTTTTGTAAAAGTTTTGTTATACTTAAAATAGAAATTAGTGGAATTTATTAATATGTAGAAAACAAGGAATGAGCAACTTCGTGCGTGAAATATTTTGATATAAAGCTAAACGTTGTATTAATTAAATCAGACAATTAGTATAATTGGTTTTGTCACGATGTTCAAATTTGTGCAATGTTGGGTACATTTAATTTGTTCAGCAGGGTTTTTGTATGTTTCACTGAACAGTGAACGTGTTGTCATGGTATTTGTCTTAAGTAAATCTGGAATCCTGTTTTAGTTTTGGGTACAATTTGGTAGTGTTTGTATACGTCTTAATTTAGTGGCCTTTATAAGGAACAGTTTACATCATTAATGAACATTTGTCATGGGAAGCCAGTAAAGTATGTTACATGTAGTTAGTGAAAGTCGAAAAGGTTTAATAGGAATTGGTAGAATGCCAGAGTTGATGGTAGACCTCTGTCAGTAATTTGTTTTGAGTGTTATAAAGTTGACGGCAAGTCGTCCCTGATGCTGATGGTGTGTACCGGAAGTTTGTGTTTGATGAGATTATCTCGTACTAACCAGAGAAAGGTAGTCAAGAATGTACAGGTATTTATAGAGATAACTGAGGTTAGTTCAAATTGAGATTAATGTAAAGAAAATCAATAGAATTGTTTGAATATTTATTTAACAACGAAATGAATCATGTATGGCGTGACTATAGTCAGGTAAGGTCTATATAATAAATAGGATAATTACAATATAGTCAACCCCCGAACTCCAACCCCCTCTGTAACTTGACCACCTCTGTAAATGGACTACTTTTTCACAGTCTTAAATTTTTGCTAAGCTTTAAATTAAATTTTTCTTCTATAACTCGGCCACCACCCAACTCCTTACTTCGACCTTTGATCTGCGTCTAATCCCTACGGTTGTCACTCCGTATGTCGATCGGGGGCGAGTTGTAGCGTGGTTTATGTTCACTATCGCATGCATTAATTTAATTGGCTGCTTGTCATCCGACTGCTGGCCAATCC
>JAODUP010001661.1:0-33950 GCA_025642065.1 Paralvinella palmiformis
CTATTATAATTGTCATCTTTGATGTCGACTGTCTAGTTTCTGTGGTAATTAAATATTAGCAGAAGAGTGTCATCGGTTATATGATTAATTTGAAGATGTTGATGATGTTGATGATGTTAATGAGTTAATGGACAATAATAAAGGTGATATATAACATGAAATCAACTTTAAAAGGAAATAATCTTATCAAAGTGATATCATAAAATAATATTAATAATACAATTGTGGCTATATACTACATTATTATTATTATTATTATTATTATTATTATTATTATTGATATTAGTATTATATCATCATCATCATCATTATTATTAACATCAACATCATTACCATTAATTTTTTGTATAAATATTATTATTTAAAAATGACTTTCAATATATATAATAATGATATCAGTTTAATTTACATTGATATTAAAATGAGGGTATTGCTTAATTTGTGTAAACAAGAAATCCTAAATATAATGAACACTTTTACAAAAATTATAATACTGGTGCTGCTGCTAAGGTGAAAATTATTGTTTATGAATAATATAATCTACATATCTTGCCGATTATTGACAAACTTGGATGAAATGAATTTTTTATATATTATCCAAATTACCTGATGGAGATATTGGCCCATTTACTGTAATTAAAACAACAGTATTGTATTTAATCGATCAGCATGATTATTTTTGCATGTTTCAATACTGATGTTAACACACACACCAACACCCCTCTCCCACACACACCCACAAACAAACACATACATACAGACACACAAACAGACACATTAATAAATAACAAAGATGCAGTAAAACAAGCTACTTATAATATAACAAATTTAGACTTTTTGTTTCCATCATACCAAATTGTTTTACCTGTGACGTTCCAGATATCACTTGATGCCTTTAATCCATCATTATTTTCAACTGTTAGCCACACAAGATATGTTCCTCCATATTGTGGTTTAAATGATGATGCTCGTGATGTCACATTCAGCTTCATTCTCTGTTCATTATTGTAATCCTGTCGTTTGTAACGTAACCATGCCTTAGACAAAGTATCACATCCGGAATACAATTTCTGAAGATCCTGAAAATTATTTAATGATCTTATTAAGGTGATGTATTTAAAGGTTTTGGTGAACTGATAAATAATGTTGATCATTATTTTGGTTGATCCCAAAACTCTCGCTTACCTCAAATATGACATCAACTTTGTCTGTCTTATCAACAATGATAGGGACTCTTAACACAGATGTCAATTTTGGATTATCTGGATCTGTGTAAATTTGAATTTGATACCGATACCACAGTGTTAATACGTGATCATAATAATACAATCTTTACTTTATATTTGTTTTTTATATTATCGGTTTGTTCCCTCCCACAGCAGTCTCACCTAGTATCCTCAAATATTCTTCACTTACTTGTACATCTTGTTCGGCCTTTTACCGTGTCATATGGTAAGCCATAATCTTTGTTGCCTTTCCATTCTCTATAAGGATTTATAATGACGTCATACCACGTGTTAGCCACAAGATCTCTTATAGTGACCTTGTTTATAGAGGATCCTAATTGCTGTCGTACAACAATGACTTCTTTCACAAAGTTGGTGTCATCTGATCTTTTGTATTTTATCTTATATCCATAAAACATGACAATGTCCTTCGCTACAGTTATCTGTACCCACTCCAAGGTTAAAGATGTATCATCACTGGTCAAGATAGATATTGATTTGTTTGTAGTTTGTGGTCTTTCTGTAATGAAACAATAATATTAATATTGAGAGATATTATATTAAAATGCTGGATTAGTTTACTTAGACCGTTGCCATCTAGTCTTTAATCCTTCTCTTATCAATGCGTACCAATATATGTGTGGCAAAAATCAGAAGCCCACCATTGTTGACATCCTGATGGACACGCTCCACTGATCTTGTTACATACTGTACCACTTCTACATTTACCACACTTTTGTTGACAGTTGGTGCCATAATAACTGTCATCACAATCTGAAGATTTATAAAATATAAATAGTGGTAAATAAATGAATATTTGAGTACAAAACGTGTCTTACTGTAAACCTTGTTATAATCGATTGTGGCACAACCTTGTTTACAGTCTGGTCGATAACTCCCTAGACACCGTTTGCAACCAATAACATCATTACAAGTAACACCAGCTGGACAGCTGCTACAGTCTGTAAAGAGTAAATAACATTGGATCTTAAGGTATAATTAATAACTTGAAGTTATATTTGTTATTCTGTACCCTTTTTATGCAATCAGAAGTGGCATCTTAGTCCATTTAATGATTGATATTGTTATTATAATACAACAATAGTGTTGCTAAAAATGATAGCAGGTCATCACTACCCTAACAAATATCTCAATACAAGACCTTTTGCAAATGATAAGTACTGATTTACAATAAATTATGAATAAGACTAAACTCAGAAAGATATCATCTTCAGAATCAATCAGTTATCTGCCGACAAATATCCGTAAAATGAATCATGTAAATCTGTAAAGTCAATTATCGCATTGAGTTAATTTGATAGGGCAGCAAAAGAATATCAAAATACATATTTTAATATGTATTTACAATATTGAACTGATAAGAAAACAGTTTTGGAAAACTTCTTGCTGAAAATTCACCTTCCTGAATAAGACACAAATTAAAAATCAATGATTTTATAGGAGTGATATTTTAGTATTTAATATCAGCTTTTTGTTTGTAAACATGTGCAGGTTTTCAAAACCCACGTTACAGAGACAAATAACATACTCTAACAGTATATAGGATAAGTTTCCATTTTCAACATTCCAGCTTGTGTGTGTATGTATGCGTGTGTGTGTGTGTGCTGTGTGTGCGCGCGCATGTTTGTGTATGTGTGTGTGTGTGTGTGTGTGTGTATGTGTGTGTGTGTGTGTGTATTTTACAAGTTGGTTGTCCATAAACCTACCTAAAGGTTTATAACCGATGACTACCATCTCACATAATGCAATACGATGAGGCTCAAAACCTTCAGTTAATCTTGAAAAGTAGACATATCTACCTGTCGTGTTGTCAGGACAATTGATAGTATATTTTACAGGAGGTATGATGTCACTATTTTCCTTAATACATACAACATCTGGATCACCTTCTTGATCTGTAGTAGTCACACTAACTAGGAAATGGTTACGAGATTTTTCTAAACCACAACCTGGAAATAATAAAACAAATATTTGTTCGTGGATTTGTGATCTTATAAACAATCATTTTTTGTTGTAAAATTACAACTATTGTCACCATAAACTTACAATTAAGGTTAGGGAACTGTATGTTAATGTTGATGATTTTATATTGATGACCAAGATCTACACTCCACTGTGCTAGTGTTCCTCTACTAAACGCGACATCAGTACATGAAGGTTCTGGTTTACCATCAACAGCTTTACTAGCATCACCAGTAACAGCAGTAGGCTGACCGAGAAATTTGGCTGATTTTCTATAAGACAGATTACCTGCAAACACTAATTATATAATAATATATATATATATATATATATATATATATATATATATATATATATATTCTCATATCTCATCGATCTACACGATTACTGTAGACAACGGAGTGAATGTTATTTAATTATATTTGATTTATTCCTTTTTAGTATTGAACGGATTTCAGTGATCTACGAATTTTACATCCAGGTTCAGGCCAAGCGTTTTACATCTCTACAGATTACTCTGCTTGTGGCCTATGGAGCTGTACAAATCAATGCTCTTATTAACTCGATGGGGCGCATACTGATTTTTGCTCTCAGTTAGATGTGCCAAACTAATGTACTTAATTCTAGTTTAATCGTTATATGATACCAAACAACAACAACAATAATAATAATAATAATATATAATAATAATAATAATTACAACAACAATAATAATAATAGTAACAAATATAACTGAAATATATTTAATTCATCTACATTAATACAATTACAAAAATAAAGACAGGCTTTATAATTTTTGCCCATTTGCAGACTTTTAATTTCACCCTTGATGATAAAATTTTAATAGATCATTTATTCTAACATTAGAATTTAAAACTTCGCGATTATTAAACATTGCGTTTTTGTACTTCGCTAAACTCGTAAAGTTAAGGTGACGAGAATATTTAGGTGGTTACAGTAAGTGTGTATATGACAATGGTAAATATAGACAAAAGGTACAAAATCACCTTTTCCCAAAAATATCCGTTCTCAATGTTCTATTGATCATAATTAGCTGCTAATTGTTGGTTTAATATGACACGAGATGGCAAATAGATGTCATTATTGTAATTGATGATGATGATGAAAGTGTTTTACGGCCACTTTTGTACACATGGTAGGGTAAATGGGCCGAGCGACCTCCAAAGGTAATGAAGCGAAATCAAAGACGAAACAACCTTCAGATACGTCCAGGCCGAGATTCGAACACGGGTGGTAGTGATCTGTAGTCCAACACGCTACCGCTAGACCACGGAGGCGCCTCATTGTTATTAATTTTTTATTATTATTATTATTATTATTATTATTATTATATGGAGTTCCATAAGTCGAAGCGAATATAGCATTCTAAAATATAGAGCCAATATACTTCCGGTTTTACAACGCTCTTCTTCACAACTATATCAACAAACAATTTACCTATCTGACATCCTGATCCTCTCCACTTGTATCCCAGGATATCCGAAGCACATCCTCCAGGACATGTTACTTCCGGATCATTACATTCCTTGACCTTGTCGCAGTGACACTTGAAAACACATCCGTCAGAACTACCAAACAGACATCTACCTGTTTATCATGAATATTCAGTGATGTATGATGAGTTGAACGTATGCTACATTACAAAATTCATAAAGCTTTTGTTTAACCACTAATATCAATACTAAAATAATATGTCTATAATTTGTAAAACAAAGAGCTCTCTTTTATTTCTTATTATTAAGAAGTTCATTCAAATATGCCAAATTAGTGCGCAGTCAGGCATACGAGCACGCATACACACACACACACACACACACACAAACATACAAACAGAAACACACACATGTATAGATACACACACACACACACACACAACACAGAGAGGGAGAAAGAAAGAGAGACATACACACAACAAAAAGAAACACACATATATATATATATATATATATATATATATATATATACAACACAGAGAGGGATAGATAGAGAGAGAACACCACACACACACACACACACACACAACATATATATATATATATATATATATATATATATTACTTTTAGTCATCTTAACACATGAACTTCTGCAAAGGTATATTAACAGAAAGAAAACAAGCATATACAAAACTCTATATGAGCACCAACACTCAGAAAGGTTAAATATAGAAAGTTACTGACCCGTACAGTGTAGAGGTAGGCTATAAACAGCCACCACCCAAACTAACAACTTTATGTCCAACATATCACAATAATGATATCCGTTTTTCACTAATTAATCTCTACGACATATTTAGTCAACATCTCCGTTTTGTTTCCAGTCTAATGTTGTATATACGTCCAAATTACCTGCTTTCTACAAAATGTTGTCATTCTCTAAATACAACACTCAGGCCTCTAGCTAGACAACCCCCACCCCATGCACACACACACACACACACACACACTCTCTCTCTCTTATACGTCACGCATCACTTTTACAGTTGTCAATTTTGTATTAGTATGAAAGCCGGATGAAAATTTAAATAGGGGCCGAAGCGACTTTATTATTATTATTATTAGTATCAAATAATGTTATAGTGCAATTATTAATCAATGGGTTTGTGTCTATGGGCCGAATGGTAACACGGTTGGCCATAAATCCCTCGTACTTGTGTAGAAATATTCTCATACCTGTAAGGTATTTTAATTTTTCACTTCGCCTCATCATTTTCTGTTATTTCTATTCTATGTTAAGTACAATTCAATTCCTGTTTAATCATACACATAAGTATAAAGTAATGTACAATATATATTGATTGATGTTTGTATGGCCACCTTTATGCACATGGTAGGCTAAAAGGGCCGAGCGACCTCCAAAGTCAAAGATGAAATACCCTTCACGCAGAGGTTCGAATTCAGGTGGTAGTGATCTGTGGTCCAGCGCGCTACCAACTATACCACGGAGGCGCCCTGTACAATATTCAATGTGTTGGTACATTTAGCATACAATTTGCTGTGATCCAGATAGTGAACAAGTATCTACTGATTAGCAATATGCCATCGTAAAGTAGACCATTTAGAGTCATAGAATATACTAAATAATATTTTGTTTTGATATTAATTTTTACTGGAACTGTGGGGGCTGTAAGACACCCAACACCGACAAAAACAACCCAAGAAAAAATGAAAAGTAACTCACCCAGACAAAAACAATACTTTGGCTATATTTAGTTATTATAGGTAAAAGCTGAACTGCTGGAAAATATTTTAATTTTAGTTATATACAACTTTTTAAATATCAACTTCATAAAGTTGCAGTTTATTTTTGGCTTCTTTCCAATAAAAAGAGGAGATGTTCTTTCGTCATGTACATGACTATATTTATCTTATTTATGACGATTATAGAGTGTACTTTCATCGAAGGATTACCTTGCTAACACTTACAAATAATACTTCGATGTTAGTTTATATTTGTGATGCATAACGTTTCTTTATTGTTATATTTAGTACACAAAACTTTGAGTAGCTTCTTTCTTGTCTCAAAATAATCCGTAACAAAATGATATATTTTTTGTCAATTTTGCTATAAGAAAGGGAGTTTCTGTCCAGGTTTTGTTTTCTGGGTAATATTTGTCAGAAGCAGTATTTGTCTGTATGCTCTCATTCTTTCGTTTATCTTTTTATTTTCAATTTGTTTAGTAGGTTATAATATAACTCAAACTTATTTAGAATGCAATAGAGACTTTTACTTATCTTGCTCATATAAAACTAAGTGATAAATATGTATATATCAGAACATTCTGATCCCCAAAAATACCGACTAGAAAATGGAACGATATATGAAATAGTGGCGAATGGCATGTGAACATATCCACCATATTGGAAAGTGTAACTTGGGTGATCAGTGGGTATCTGACAGGCTGTATAAAACAATATATATAAGCATTTGTTTTCAACATCATATGGTAATTCAATGTCAAACCTCTCCACTAGTACAGTGGTGAAAAGGAGACTGTGTGAAGCAGAATGTATCTATCAAAATATTCTCCTAAAAACAAAATTCATTTAACTGGACGAAGGCTAATTGCACGTAGAGGTTTAAATTCTAACATTGACAGTCTCACAATGGACGTAACTGGTGTACTAGACAGCCAAATATCATAGAAAACATTCTGATTTCAATTAATTCTATACTGGACTATAATAATAATAATATATAATGTGACAGCCATATAGCTCCCTATTCATCCCTATCCCTGATTCAGACCTGTTTCCACCCAGCACACATATCAACTCCCGAGGAAGCATACAAGTGAACTAACCGAGATATATCTCATTTAAAAGAAGTGTATATAGTGTTTATTATTGCCTGAATTTGTAATTAGTTTTGCGGTTCTATCAGTGAATTAAAACTTAGAATAATAATTTGTGGTTAAAGAGGAATATGTACACCAGACCAACATATTAATATTGCGAAAATGAATGAACAAACATAAAAGGAAGAACAAAATGAAGCTATAATAAGTGAAACACATGTTGATAATTCATTCATGTAGATAAATATTTAAATCACATCTATAAGTACAATACTTCAGAGTTATGTTATTTTGAATACATTATACATTTTCATACAATAGGACGGTATTCGCTGCAAACCTCCCAGTGCGGTTTCGAATAAGACTCAAACATGT
Source organism: Paralvinella palmiformis (assembly GCA_025642065.1). Lineage (NCBI taxonomy): Eukaryota > Metazoa > Annelida > Polychaeta > Terebellida > Alvinellidae > Paralvinella > Paralvinella palmiformis. The sequence continues at coordinate 7,901 of JAODUP010001661.1, forward strand.
TGTTGTGGAATGTTTCCCCGTGGAATTACCCTCCAGCCTTATATCCTAAATGTGTCCAGGGTCCGTGTCGAATAAACAAATCACTCATATGTTCTTAAAACATGTTAAATTGGTACTATAATCGTTTACCTAGACCGTGTTGATGTATGGTTCTGACAAGTTATTTATTAAATTATTATTTTCAACAAGATTTCACATTACACGGTACCGTTAGCTGTAGCTAATATATACCGTCTTTGGGTGTAACTATTTAATGTATTGCATAGATATAGTCAACATGTTGCTGATGAAAAAGCAACAGACCTGTTATCCAGGTGTTGATATCAAATTATCAATGTTATATCATAAGAAAACTTAAAATACTATCAATGTCAGCTTTGCGGATATGTTATCTATAAACATAAATATGCTTAAAACAAAACAGATACATAATTCCGAAAGTATGCACACACACAAACACACATATATACAAACATCTATAATATGAGGTATGCAAGATATACACGTTAGTAGTAACTAGTTTATATTACTATTTTATTAATACAAGGATACACTTTTTAACCCACTACTCCACTTCATCTTTCCATGAAAATTGATATCCCAATACTGCTCGTTACCTGAGTGGTATATATATATATATATATATATATATATATATATATATATATATATATATATATATATATATTAGTACACTGTGACTGTCAAAGGAAGACATATTCATGTGGCTATAAACCTAATTAAGTTATAAGCATCACTCACTGGCAAGAAATGGCAAGAAAAACAGGAAGAAAAGAAGTGAATTAATTTAATTTTTAATTTTCAGAGGATATAGGACAAATATTTATCTCAACTGTTTCACTCACATGACATATTGTAATGTGATACTTATTATCATAAAAGAGATCGATAATTGTAATATTTATCTTGGTCATATATAGTCTTTATATATATATATATATATATATATATATATATATATATATATATATATATATATATATATATATATATATATATTGTCAGAAAGGCCAAATATGACAAACTTGTTTGAGTGTTGTACAGATTTGTGTGGACAAATGTTTCAATGACGTTGATTTTACTAATTCGTTTAAGTTAATAATTAAAAATGACGTAAGAGATAATTGCAACTATCCACGTTTATTTTGTGTAATGTTTTCCAACAAACATGAAGCAAAATATTCCGTTATTTTTTTAAATATTATGTTACAGAAGAAGAGAAAAAATCTCTTAGCTCCACAATATAATAAAAACAATATTAGATATGAGAAAAAAATGAATAGGAAAGTGTGTTATATAGTTTCAGAGAGAGGGGGAGAGATAGAGAGAGAGAGCTGTTCATTTATAATAGCACTGTACTAAAATAACAAAGCTATTGTCAGATGGAAATAATTGCATGTTTAACGTACAAAGATTTTATTTCACAGATCCAACAAAGCCAGTATTAACGTCAGTCACACCTTTACCTGTTAATGATAATGGTACTAATGTAATAAAAGTAACTTTCCGGGTGAAATATTAAAATCTCATCATTTTGAAGATATGTCTCATTGATAGATTTTTAATAAATCATTAATAATCTAGTTTTAGAAATTGATTAAAAAATATTATTTTCCGTGGCTGACGCCTATTTATTATATTTTGATGAACCAATTAATAAATGTACGTGTACATGTTTGAGGATCCAATAAATATTATTTATATTTAAAAAAAACAATGCATGGTTTCTAAAATTGACAGAAATTGTATTCAGGATGTGATAACTTAAGAAAAGGTTTATGAGGATATATAATTAAGAATAGGGAAGTTATTAGTGAGCTAAATTTAACAACACAAACAGCGTCATTCAAGCCACAATATTAAGGAATCTATCTTGTCTGGTTAACAATTGAGAACAATGATGGCATATTATCATCTAGTGATGGGAGGACTACTGGAGGAGATAGTACAATAATAATTAGTAATAAACAACAGCGCTAATTATTCTCATCGTTAATTTAAAGGTTTAAATATGATAACTGTATACAATAGAATGACAGACATCTAAATTGGATGTTCATCCGATTGTTTTCATTTACGTACATCTACAGAATATGGCAGTAACGATAAACTAATTTATTTCAATATTGGTCTAAACAAATTGATCTTCCTGTTATACATCGATCATTTATTGTTATAACAGAACGTGAAGATATCACACCTGACGATACAACTAGAATTATAACAGATAAGAAAAATGTAAGTCACTCTGTTAGAGAAATAAAGTACATGTGTATGTTGGGTGGGGTGTCTTCCCCCCTCCCCCACTCTCTATCTCTGAATGAGTGTGTGTGTTTGATGTGTGTGTATGTGTGTGTTTTATGTTTAGCATGAGAATATCGCTAAAACAATCACATTTTCTCTTCGTAATAAATCAAATACACTTAATATAATCATTGATAATTATTAAGAAAATGTAATGCGTTTAGAAGGAGGAATTAATTTTCTCATAAGATTGTTATTATGTTATTAATATTATTATTATTATTATTATTATTATTATTATTATTATTAATTAATTAATCTGCAATTTACTGATTTTATATTTCTGATCACTCTTTCAAACCTTATCTACTGATACATCATCCGCATGGGGGCTCCACTTGTTTGAACATTGCTAAGCCTCATGGTTATTCCATTTCATCTTCTTTTTACAAAATGGACAGATAAAAAACACTTTAATAACATTTTACTAAAAATTTCATTCTTTCCACATCGTGGCCAAAGGACGTCTTATTGAACACTGCAGGTACCCAGTAGTTCATTAATACATCTTAATGTAGATTACAGGTACCCAGTAGTTCAATAATACTTCCTAGTGTACATTACAGGTACCCAGTAGTTCATTAATAATCCTTAATGTAAATTACAGGGACCAAGTAGTACAATAATTATTCTTATTTTATATTATAGGTACTTAGTAGTAGAGTAATACCTGTTGATATACATTGAAGAACCTCTAGATCTTTATAATTATTTTCACGAATGTCTAGAAACAAATTAGCCAAAACACATATGACGACATTTCAGTGCTGGCATTGATCGGACTGGTACATTCATAGCCTTAGACATGTTTATAATTGCTTTAAGAAGCTCAGGTGTGAATGGATGTTAATGGTCCAGACGGAAGTAAGAATATATTTTATTAATAACAATAATGCTACTTTGTTATTTTTGGTAAGGTTTGTTTATTTATTTCCTTATTTTGTAATTACTTTTAATCGTAATAGTAGTATAGTATATATTATGTTTCAGGATCAAGTATCAATTCATACATAAGTTTATGGTTGAATTCATCAAATGCGGATTTACCTCATTTGACCTCTATGGATTTCCGAATATTTTCAGCTTCTTTGTGTGATCCGGATCCCCTTGAACTGGTTCAAGGTCATTTTTCTTCAGGCTAATCCGAAAAATTCCAATATATTTTATTTAGCAAAACCAAATTAGAAAACAGCCTAGTGGTAGATAACGTTAGTCTCATGCCTCAAGACAAATTGCTAGGTATCCACATTGACTATGCACTTACCTTTAATTAACATATATCAACAACCTGCAAAAAGGAATGACGACAATTCGGTTGTCAAATATATTGAATGAAAGAGAAAAATATGTATTGTTTGAATGTTCCATTATGTCACATTTTAACTACTGTACGAATGTCTGACATTTCTGCAAAATATCAGATATTAAGAAAATAGAAAATATCCAGAAGGGGGCTTTACGCTATATTATAAAGATTATTCAACCACTTATGCAGAATTACCAAATATGGCTTGCAAACCTCATAAAATCAAGGTTAGTATTATTGAAATATCTAAGATTATTCACAAAATAGTTTTATGAATTATTTGTTATAAAGGTAGATATTCATAATGTCAGTGGTTCATTCAAAGTTACGATGCCTAAATTTAGAACTATACAGTATGATAAGCACTTGTTGAGCTAAGAAGAGGCTCAAATATGGAATAAGTTAGGTGACGATATTAAAGGAGCTATTAATCTAAATGTATTTAGAAGGCGTATTAAGAAATAGAAAGGTCCTAAATCCGCTTGACAACACAGATCAAGTTAATAAATATCTTATACTATCAAATATATCGACATATCTGAGATTATTAATAATTAACGTATAAACACAAGGCACTCAATGTCTCAGTTAATGATTCGTTGAGTAAGTGTATGACATGGAAAATGGGACATTATATAAGGATCGTTCATCTTTGGTGAACATATTGTTCTTTGTATTATGGCCTTTTGATTTATATGTGAACATTTTATAAATATTTCATCTTTATATTTATTTAAAATTGTATTTATCATGCTTTTATACATCGAAGCCATACTGAAACAAGCAAATAAATACCAAAACAGACATACGGACGTATTGAACTAACTCTCATCTCTATTAATAATGACAACACCTTCGCCTGCGTGTGTATGAGAGACTTCCTATTCAGATTTAAGAACTCAAAGGTATAATGGACATTTATATACCCCTTTTTCTTCTAATTCTAAGCCTAGCTCAAGTATTTACATTGAAACATATTTCAGTATTAGATGGAAGGAAAATAAAGATATTATTTTATTGTTATATACACAGATTAAGTGCAATATTAAACGAATATCGTACCAAACTATACAAATTAAAAGATTGTACGAGGCATATTGCACACACACACACAATCACACACACACACAGGCAATATGCTATTATTTTAATAACTTGACATAACTATATCTCGTAAACAGCAGCCACTTCCTGTTTTATAACAACTTAATTTGAAATAAGTTTCTAAAGTATTAACAATTTGGAGAGTGGGATGTTGTATTCCTCGATTATCATTTGTAAGAAGACCGAAGAACGAACTCTGCCACATTTCCAGCTGTTGACGTGGTCTAACTCGGCAACGATTCCACCAAACAAAGAAGACCTCTTCAAACTGATTGACCTTAATGAACAATGGCGAACACAACTGAAATTAAAGAGAGCTGGAAATACAATCGGTCACAATCTTTAGGTATCATACTGAGCATTGTTTATTGATGGGAATATGTCAACAAAAATCTTCTTAGCAATGGGAAGTTTGTACAAAACTTCTAACATCCAGAACCGGCAGCGTACAAAGTGGTGTCTACTGTGGGATGACCTTTGTCCTTGATAAGATGGGGTCAGAACAATAGATAAATGGCTTCTTGGCTGTCAGATATGTGACGAGAACAAGACCTCGGCTATTTCAAACAAATGTATCATACTAATATAACAATACTTAATTAACTATTTCTTATTGCGTTTTATTTTCTTAGAAGACAACGATTTAGTGAGTGTGTATGTTGTTGATATGAAATTATATTCACTGAGTTATTTGCGATTTAAATCATTTACTTCAATTTTGCAGGAAGAGTTCAGGTTTATTCATGAACTTGCACTCGCTATTATGACAACAACAATTATATGAAAATTTACTCCGAACACTATAACTTGATGTAAGCTTTTATGAACGATATCGTCATTATATCGTCGAACTCTTCTAGTTTTCCTGCATATAATTGTGCTATTATGATTTATTTCTTAGCCATGACAAGGTGTAATAATATTACAAGACGAATGATATAATTTGTCAGATTTGTTATGGATATTTAAAATATGTTATTTAAAATTTGGTAAGTGGACAATAAAGATGTAAAATCTAACAAACATTCATATTTGTCAAAACGTTTAGACATGTGGACAGCTAGCTAATGATTAGAGTCAGTAAATAAACAACATAAGCATCCATCTATCCCATGCATCATGTATCATATATGTGTGCTATATGAATGTTTTTCAACTATAAAACAAATATGTTATAAAATTGGGTAGTTATTTATTAATATTACTTTTAAGGTAATTACAAATAATTCTCAACCTTTCCCACTCATTTATTCACTTATTCAAACATGCATAAAAGTGGGAGTATGTTTGCTCGGTTATGTGTAATTACCTGAAGACTAAGCTAAGTTTAACAATATTGGGTGTATTACATGTAATTACTTCAAGGCAAAGCTAACATTAATTAAGATAATAGTTTTTGGCTCATCATCTATAAAAAGGTAACATAGATATGTATCAGTCTGATTGTTTAGACAGGTGCAAATTGTAGTAATAGTTTTTGCGTGCGCGTGCGTGTGTGGGTGTAAATATGTGTGCGTTTATGTGCGCTAAATCATACATTGATAACAAAATAATCTTTAAAGAGACCTCAACAACTAGCTTCCTTTATACTAAATTCAATACAGGAATACAATTAAATACAGAAATATAATATAATACAATAAAATGACTAAAGGCTGACATAAAATAACAAAAATAGGAACTAACCGCAAATAGAATTAGCCACAAAACTCCGTGTACTCCACATGCTACTCTTTTTGTTACTAATATTTCAACTACAGAACGATTCTTTTTAATCAGACTAAGTTTGAACCAACAACCTGATAATCCGGCCAAACTACCTCTATGATAGTAACTTAACATATCATTTCTTCTGTTTAATCCGATCGTTAAGTTTCCATCATCGTCAAGGCATATAGATGATATTTAATACTTCAACCCTATCTATTATGGATAACGTGAGTCATCATACATTACATTAACTACGTGTTGAAGTAGAGGTATTCCCAAATCAACAATCTATCTACATTTCCTGTATCTCCATTGATTAGAAAAATGTGCCATCGTGACAATATCAACAATATTTCTATTTTTCCTGTCTCTCCACTAATCAGAAAAAAAAGGTGCCATCGTGACAGACATATCACCAGCAGCTTCATTAAATAATTATATAACATTATATTAACATTATATGTTATTTGTATATAATGTAGTTATAATACACATTTCCCGGATAGTTCTCGGATAGTTCAGCTATTAGATACGTTACACCAGTGTATGTTGCATATTATGTAATAAATATTTAATTTATATTAGTATAAATTGATTATATTTAGTTATTTTGTTTTTCTTGTATTTTATTTTTAACTGTCTGCCATGTAAAGTACTTGAATGGTTTCGATCCTATCTGAAACAACGCTCACAGAGAGTTTCTGTTCGTGGTATCTTATCTGACGTTCAGGTTTTGTTATCTGGTGTAATATAGGGTTCGGTTATTGGTCCTCTGGTTTTCACAATGTACACCGTCCCCTTGGAATCATTGCGCAGCGATATAGGGTTAAATATCACTTGTATACTGATGACACATAATTGTTTATATCACTGCATCCTGACAATAAGTTAAATTTCTCCTCTTCCTTGAAGAATTTAGAATATTTTATTGCTGCTATTCGGCTATGGATGAATGAAAACCTTCTAAAAATAAATGATAATAAAACAAATATTTTATATTTGTGTTAAATCCCTAAAGACACCAGCATTACAGATGGGTACATCTTCGATTATCCCTAATGGGTCAGTAAACATTCTAGGAATTCTTGTTGACGAATGTTTCAACGTGTATGAACTTGTCAGTATGCCGAGTTGCCTACTACCATCTTAAGAACATCCACTATTTAAAAACATTCTTGACACAAGAAGCACTTGTAACTTTAGCCAATGCCTTTGTTACATCTCGTATAAACTATTGTAACTCCCTGTTATATGATTTATCTGATTATGACATTAATCGCCTTCAGCAAATTCAGAATAATGGAGCCCGCATAGTGACAAATACTCGAAATTATGATCATATTACCCCAATTCTTTGTGGAATAGGTTGCCAGCAGATATTGGAAATGTGTCGTCTCTTGAAAACCTTTAATCTGTTCTAAAAACACACGCTGACAGAAGGCATTGTTGATCCAGGACCCGACCGATCCGGCATGTTGATGCTTCTCCATGTTGTTGTCATGGTGTATCAGAAGGATCTTGGTGGTACCTGTCTCGTCTCCAAGATGTGGTGTGATGGTTGGCTATTAGCTTAATGAGCTTCTCAGACCTTTGGTGGGTATTGTTTTTTATTGTTTTCCACCAAGGTGATTAGTGACCACCTCACCGACTGTCAATGTAATATCATTTTTGCAATATATGATTTATTTAAGAATAGTCTAGATACATATGGATCAGATACATCAAAACTCATTAAAAATATTATCCCTCTTATCATATATGTATATTATTATTGTAATTATATATTATTTCAGGTAAAGAAATATTTCAGTTTATTTTATGAAATTGAATTTTTTTAGCTTCATTCGAAATATTTCATACCTTGAACGACCATATTCCTTAACACCTACATTGAGAGCATAAAGTGCTGACATCTTTTGGCTGACATTGAGTATCATTTTAAACCTCTGATTTTCGACCTCATGTCGAATGAAACAAAAACAACAACAACGTACCGAATCAACCAAGTTCTCGGTTTTTATTAGGTGTTATCAGGTAAAGAAAGGTTTGTAATTAACTGAATTAACAATGGTAACATTAGATTTGGTAACCAGATAAACATGAACCTCTAATATAGTTGTTGATGTTATCACCACAACTATCATTATTTTTATTATTGCTATTATTGTTATTGACAGATTCTTGGAATGCCAAAGTTCGTGACATATTCTTATCTCATATTTACCCCCAAATAAGACTGACATGACTGAGCTAACATTCTCACCAGTTTGTTTATTCTAATTATTGATATTGAAATATGTAACTTATTAAAAGGAAACATCGAAATATCTGACGTCATCCAAGTACAGCAACCATACAACGAGCCGCCGTTGACAAACAAACACTGTTTCATAAGTGTTCTAATTATTTTATATTTCTACACGATCTATATCAGTAAATAACATCAAAATATATGATAGGATAATTTTATTTTTATCATAAAATAATAATGCATGTATCAGCTTTGTAATAATTATATTAATAATTAAGATTCATCATCTTATGATAATAAGTGAGTCACCATGAGTCATATTTAGTGTTCCGACATCCCATTGTTCCCATGTTCTGACATTACAGTAGACCACTAACTTGGTGGACCGACAGCCGGTTGTCAGATAGACCGGTGTTTCGATAGCACTTTGTTTCGTCCAAACAACTCATCTTCACGAGATAACAATCATAAACTATACCAGAGCGGCTACATGCAGGCTACGTACAAAAAGCGGAAGCACGTAAAAAACATACCATTTGATACCACAGCTCGCAACAAACAACACGTGCGTGTGGTTCAATGGTGACTTGCTACATACATATCATAAACTATTTTGACACCACAGTTTACATTCAACAGTAATTTTCTGTGGTCCAAAAGAAACCTGTATATAAAGCATTTCGACACCTCAGATGCTGACCTCAGCTTTATTCTGGGTTCGAATAACTGAATAAATCCTACCTATATGAACCATGTATCAATACACGTCCGACTGGTCTGGCGTCGAAGTTCTTCTCTAACCTAAGTGAAAATTCAAGCCCTATATATAGCCTCAGCGTGTTAACAAACATTACAGTTTGTTCATAACAAAGAGAATGTACACTAACACAGTATGGACTCACTAAAGCGATTAAACTAAAATAAAAACAAGTAACAATACCGCACAATGGATTATTACTGGACTAGAACGAAATATCGTCTCAAACCTGAGTAAATACTACGATTTACTCGAACCTAACAGCTAACGCTTATACGTTTCCGTTCATCACTAAGGGAACGTTCATTCACGCTTAATTTAGCGTCCCTAAGTATATGCAGTTAGGTGTGGTGGGATCTAAATTAAAGCGCCTATTTCCTGAAGTAGAACTCAAAAGAAGCTGCAACAACCTTTCATTAGTGACAGCAGTCAGATCTCAGTACACACACTTCATTGCTATTAATATGTGTTATAACGTTTTGGCTTCTTTACATATATAAAACAAAATTGTAACATTGGTTTATTTTCAGTTGCTCTAATCAAAATAGTTGTTTTGATTAGAGCAACAGCGCTTCGCCATAGAAATAGACTACAAAGGCTAACAGTATTTAGATTCTTCTTTGAACTAAACCACAAGGTGGTAAATTCTAGTATACATATTGCTCTAGACGTATGCACTTGAAAGCGATTTCTAAACATTATTGTATACATAATAAATACTAATAATATATATATATATATATATATATATATATATATATATATATATATATATATATATATATATATATGAAGAATATTATGGAAAGGGCCTAGACAAATTCTTTTGTTTTCGGCTGTTGTGACAACACACAAATTAAATAAATACGAATGGAAGTGGCTAGCTGTAGAAAACGTCATTGTTATAATGGATACTGATGGTGTTTTTCTTCTCTTTTGTCTTCTCCGAAAGAGTACATCCAAATCGAAAATTACCCAGGAGTCCGTTTTCAACAATTTATGGATATACAAGGGGAATGGGACCAGAAATGTTAACCTAACTTCATTAATTTTAAAGTTGGTGTAAATGATAGAAGCTCGGACTTTAATAGCAGTTATGACTTCCAGAAACAGAACATTAGAGAGAATATATAAATCTAAGACTCTATATAAAGAAGTGAACATCATGCTTAAGTTAGATGAGAAGGTCTTCCTGAACTCTTCCCGATGCATTCATAATAATGAATTGCGTGAAGACACGGCCAATACTATGTCATGTCACTGGTCACGCTATTTAAATTAAATGAACTAAAATGTCATTTTGACTCCTGTTCTAACAACAATCGTAATATAGTTAATCTATCTTCTTATATTAGTTCGGACAAGGAGATTACCTTGATTAACAAAGGTTTGTCATTTGTCCCTATCCCTGATATTGATCAAACTGCAATCATTAATTCAGTGGTGAACTGGGGTAGAAAACTAAAACCAAGATATTTCTTTATATGTTGCCGTAAAATCAACACCTAAATTTAGCAAATTAATTTTTGAGGGTTTAAGCTGCTTTGGTGAAATTTCATATTTTATGCAGATCTCGTACTGTGTACGTCGTATTTCTTTAATTAGTTTCCATCACCAGGCATAATAAAAAATAAAGGAAAAATGTCCCTTCTATCTCTACCCGAGTTGTTTTCAATAGAGAGACTCTGAAATTCTAAAATATTAGTAGTAGTAGTAATACCTAAAGTAGCAGCTTTATTATTTATATTTATTATTATTATTATTATTATTATTATTATTATTATTTAGAATCAGCTTTTCACTTTTAATTTCTTTAAAGCCAGAATGAAAATACAATGAAAACAACAACCAGCTCTCATTTTTGAAATTCCCGTTTTGATAAGAAAGAAAAATCAAAAGAATTTGTGGAAAGATAAGCGCCTTCAAGTGGGATGTATATACAATCATTAGTAACAAGTCGTTTTGGTGTAAATTAAAGTCGTATTTCAACGATCCTACGGGAACTCTGTCACAATATATTATGCCACTGTTGTCAATATTTGTCATTTATCGAGAGATATCCGATAACAATTTATTTATCTGTCATATCCACGATGACACTACTATACTACGGTATACGTTTATCTACATAATTTCTGGCCTCTTTCTTAAGACATAATTAGTATCCAGATAAGAAATCCTTATTATATAGTATTTTGGTGGTGACCTTGAATTAATCAGAAGGTTTATGTGATACTGAAGATAAACAATAACCTTGGGAAATATATATATCAAGGCGCGGCAAAAGTATACCTAGAGAGGAACCTCTTATTATCTACTTGAAAGGGGGAATATGGTGCACCAAAATCTCTGACCTTAATTGTCTACCAATCTGATGTCTCTCTGTCTGTGTGCGTGTGTATTTGTTTGTTTGTTGCTGAAAAGTTAGATCCCCCTTTTATTTAATAAATGAATAGAACATCGCTGATACTGGGCTATAGATTAAATTTATTGATGATCAAAAACGTGTTATCTAGCTACAGAGTCACACTACGCCCATGATTCCATTAATTTATGTAATCCTTTAGCAAGAATTCCAGTTTTTCTTTAAAGAATTGCATTTTCATCAATATAAATGGCACACCGATATGCAGTGCTACATACGAACAGCTTTAATACCAGCTTAATATTTGAACATAACAAATTCTTCAATTAAAATATGGACATTTCTGGCGTTGCTACTGAGATCATCAGGTTTTTTACCAATCGTCTTCAGCAAATATATAGTAGCAGAATGGTTTTGGCATGGAGACAAGTACACAAAAATATGATCTTATCACCAACATTCTTTAAAACGACAATTCCTCAAGGTGAGCTACTCGGTGAGCTACAGATAGATAGATATATCTTGCATATATCTTTCAAATTGTTTCTTGTCACTTATACATTAATCAGTAGCGTTATACTTAACTATCTGTTCTACTTTACGTCCAATACATAATCATTGCAAAACACATATAATCATGCCAGATACTAATAAAGATACCTTAGGTCATCGGATTTTGTTGGTTTGTTTTTTTGCTAAGCGTTGCATCCCACAATTGTACAACAAGTTGATTGACGACATTTAAAGTGTGTACGCTCCTGAAATTCTTAATTACAGTTAGAATATTATAAAAGATAAGATTGCTAGGAATAGAAGAACGCTAAATATTAACATCCTTAGAGCACTAGTTGTCTCTGATATAATATTACATTTACCCTCATTATGAGTACCTAATAATGAAACTAAAATTGGTCTTTTGCGATTGAACGAGTATCTTTGATAGAAAATATTAAATTTTAAATAAGATTGATAAAAAAGCTAAGAACCGTGACTTTAGAAAGACAACAATACTACCGATATTTATGCACTATATATATATAAATATATATATATATATATATATATATATATATATGTTGGCATGATAGATAGATAGATAGATAGATAGATAGATAGATATGTTAAGAGTTTGTGTCTTTGAGTGTCCGTCAGCAACACCACATTACTAATTTGTTTTTCTTTATTGGCTAATGTAGTTTATACACACACTGTAAACATAAATTCATTAGCTACATACATCTCACACAAATGTGCTTAGAAATATAATTACACTATATTAAAAACTATATCAGAACATTATAGATGAATACAAGTTTACTTATTAAAATAACATTACCAACACATATAAACAAATCTAGCATGTGACCATTATTACATTCGTATGCTAATTACTAAATATTATTATTATTATTATTATTATTATTATTATTATTATTATTATTATTATGCTCACCCAGAAGAATAATTCTGATGTGTTAAATTACAAATGTCGATTGAGTCTACCAAGATATACAAAACGTATATCAGGATAATAGTTGTGTAAATATAATTCAATGTCTCACATTAACGTCATCTGGATATTTGATATGTGAAACACACCATACAGAAAGATTTAGTGAATTGCACCAATTGTAGAACGAAATGCAACAACAGACGTCCTGCACGAAAACAACCAGCAAGTTTTGTAATCCCAGAGTCAAAAGAGTTACTGAACTGTCCACCAAAAGACCCACTGGGGAAACTCATGTGTCCAGAACGGGCCAATAAGCGACGAACAAGTGATACGAAGTACACAATGTGCGTACAATTCGGCGTGAAAACTTGAACTGCTAAAACTAATGCAACCTAATGCAATTCATTCCAGCTACAGATAGATAGATATATCTTACATATTATTTTACACACATACATAATATATTTATTCAGTGGGTTTACATCATCTTGACCTTCCATGTGACAGATGACCTACTTTTAGGATGAAGAGAATATTTCCAGAACAAAGAATACTGTAAATAGATGAACCTAAACTAACTTACAGCTCAATAATATCACGGTGTGTGTGTGTGTGTGTGTGTGTGTGCGAAATGGCGTACATGCCTGCACATATGTGTATGACGAGAAAAGGATCCCGTCAGTAATGTATTTTTCAATGAAACTTTTCTAATACCTTTTCCCATTAACTAGAAAACTGTAGAAAGATTGTCTCGCCGTAGACAGATTAAGACGTATTAAATGTTTTAATATCAAGATGATTATTTTATAACAACGATGTAGCATCTCCTTTACATCATTTTGGCCTACGTCAAATTCGCCTTTACGCCAATTTTCTAGAGAAAAATTCAGTTCGGTGAACGTCATAACTTCTGAGGTGACGTCACTCAAATACGTTCCCTAGATCAAAGTGAAATAAACAAATTAACCAAAAATTATAAAGAAGTTACCAAGATAATTAAAAAGAGAATAAAAACACTTTTTAAAGATGTTTATGCATTTACGTCCGTTTTATATCACAAACCGGTCACGGCTTTTGGAACCAATTAATTTACGGTTATGACTATATATATAATATATATATATATATATATATATATATATATATATATATATATATATATATATATATATAAAAAGAGTACCATATTTCCCGAACAAAGGTTGTGTGTTACGTAATGGAGAAGACGCAAGTATAAAACAAATAATCAACTAACGAAATCACAAAAATAACAACATTACCTGTAATAATTGTACAAATAAAGACATTACACACGATAGGTCATCTTTGCGGTCAATATAATTCTGGGATGAATTAGATTTGCTAAATATGAATTAATACAAAGAGTAGAAACAAAAACCAGATTAGTAATATTTATGTCATTATGACAACTTGTTAATATTAGAAGGAGCTAACACTATATTACATTAATGCTCTAAATCATCTTATTTTTATTGGATATTCCCATTTAATCTGCTCCTTTCTATGGCAGCAATTGCTACTTCATGGAGGAACTTGAACTCTTCCTGAAAAGCAACACCAAATGTGTATTGTTGATATTTATGTAGTAATTAAGTTATAACAGATTTAATAAACAATACAATAGGGATGCTTGAATGATATGGTTCTTTCGCTGGTTTAGTGATATTTAATATACCAGTAATCGTTAGCTAACACAATATTGTGATATAAGACTAATAATATAAACAATATCTATATTGTGTATTACCTGTGTTTGCAAAAACTGAGGTCGTCTTCTCGTCACATATCTAGCAGCCAAGAAAACATCTATCTGTTGTTCTGACCTCATCTTGTCAAGGACAAACGTCGCCCCACAGTAAACACCACTTTGTCGGCCGCCAGTCCTAAATGTTACACAATGACCAATAAACACTGCTCTTAACGAGTACATGTTGTTTCAGGTTAATTGTCAATTTATGTTATGTTAATATATATGTCCTTGTATATTTGATAAATGTTTTAGAATTATTAAAAGAAGAAAAATATGTTATTGCTATCATTATTATCTATTACATCAATATACGAGACTTATAAGTTGTCTTAAAAGTCGTCCATGTAACGTGACATTAGATTTAGTGTAAAATAATTCACTTTGGGTTTTCATCTGGTCTAATCTGGAAACTTTTATTTTGTGAAATAAATTAAGGAATTCAAAACAAAAATGTCCAAATTCATCGTAAAACGTAAACCCTATCAGTCCAATATCGTCTCTATCTGATATCATACCATTCGGTCACTGGTTGAAGATTAACTTCCAGTTATATACTGACCCTATATCTATACTGTATCTTCGTCACTGTGGGTTAGTTATAGAGATGTAAGCAATTACGATAAACTCATTAACTCATCAACGTCCATTGAGATAAATGTATAGTCACAGGGAACTTCGTTCATTTTTCTTTACTCGGTTATATTTGTTTTTGTTTTTAAAAGCTGGCCAAAGGAAAGGAGATATTTGTATTTTCTCTGAGGACACTAGACATGGGATATACCTCAGATAGATAGAAAATTAGGATTAATTAGATCTGTGCTTTTAAAAACAGGTCGTCGAGTTTTCGGGGTTAAAAAAACTGCGTATATCTTACTAGTGAAATCACCTTATATACTTAATAGTGTGAGAATATTTTAATGTGGAAGCTATTATTATATACCTATATGTTTTCGGAAGTATTATCTGTAAGTGAAATATAGATTATTTACAAGTTAATAATTGATTATTATGGCATGCATAGATGATATTTATTATAATAGTTTATATTTAATAAAGACCCCCCCCCCTACTAGCAGGAGCCATTCAAAGGCGCTGTACAAATAATATGTAATTTAACAATACCCCAAATAATATGTCTGTAAGAACTCTGTAATGATTTGATGATGATGATGATTGGTGTTTTACGGCCACTTTTGTGGACATGGTAGGCTAAATCGGCCGAACGACCTCCAAAGGTAATGAAGCGAAGTCAAGGATAAACAACCTTCAGATATGCCCACGCCGGGATTCGAACACGGGTTGTAGTGATCTGCGGTCCAACACGCTACCGCTAGACTAAACGTTTCACGCAATTCTCAAATTTAGGTTTTGACTTGCAAATAAATAGATATATGCCTAATGCGTCCACTGTCAGGATTCAATATCTAAATTTCACGATTGATATCTGCAGTGTTTGTCAATATAGTGTAAAATATATTCTGCCATCTACAATGCTCAAAGCCATATACTACAGCATGATACACCCTTACTAAACGTATGGATTACTTCTATGTGTATCCACTTATAAATGTCAATTTGTAAATGGCTGTATAAATGTATGAATATAATATGGATATTTTGTGTTTCTTTTTCTTTGGGTAGTCAATTTATATCTAAAAGTTGTTTATTTACATTGAATTTTAAGTAACGTACACATTTGTATATCTGATTTCTTTTAAATATATGCACAATATATGGTCTATCCGGCCTCTCAGTCTTGTAAATTAAATGTATTTATCGACACTAATTGTATGAACAATTTCTGTATGAGAGGACACATATATTTACTTTTTAGGTATAACCATAAGATAGTTCGAAATGTACATACCTTTGTTTTGTTTAAATATAACTGTATAACTTGTATGTTTGGTATCTGTACCATCTCTAAATACATATTTATATATCTCTATCTATCATTTTTAATGTAATAAGCAAACGCAATCAAACAAAAACTGGCAATTTATCTCTCTCTAAACAGTATGGGTCGCAACAGGTAAGTTTTGAGCTGGTATTAGTCATAATTTGCTTTTGCTTTATGAATCTCAGCGAAATGTCTTGAGCCCATTCACCACTAATGGTTGGATCTATTTATCACCCACAAAACAAAAACAATTACTATGTGATAAATTCACAACTGATGTTAGCGCAGTCCGTCAGATATTTGTCACATATATAGGGTCCACTTTACATTCATAAGCTGTGAAGAATGAATCCACGATTTTCTGCTATAAAACTCATAATTATCATTCATAATTTACTGTGATTTGTTATTCTTTAATATGATACAGAATAACATTATCTGAGATAGCCATAACTGAAAAGAGAGTTTAAATATTTTAAAGCAATCATTATCTATAGTATTCACCGGTGTAAATGTTCAAATATTGGTTTGTTGATCAGAGGACGATGTTTTCTATCAACAAGACAACTAAATTAATATTGTCTGCCACGTAGGT
Source organism: Paralvinella palmiformis (assembly GCA_025642065.1). Taxonomy (NCBI): domain Eukaryota; kingdom Metazoa; phylum Annelida; class Polychaeta; order Terebellida; family Alvinellidae; genus Paralvinella; species Paralvinella palmiformis. The sequence goes on from JAODUP010001661.1 coordinate 25,438, forward strand.
TATCCAAATTTATCACTTTCCACAAAAACATTTATGTGATATATAATTTCCACATACCTTTCAAAAATATAAATATAAAATGTGTTAATTGTCTAGTTATTTTTTAATATTTCTCCAGAAATGATACCTAATTAGCTTAAATGCCTAAACCATAACTGAAGTCGGATGTCCTTAAATCAAGGTATAGTCTTATATATATATATATATATATATATATATATATATATATATATATTAGGTGTGAATGTTATATTGGTTTGTTGTAGTACTAAAACAACGACGAGGCAAAATGCACATAAACTTATGAACTTGTCTATTACAGGCGATTTACCATCGTTATTAATACATACGGTCATCAAACTTATTATTATTTATTGCCATACTTATAATCATTTCTATATTATATTAACATAGAAGTTCAGTATCATACGTACAGACAATGAACGATTGTCTTTCCGGCTCTGCTCGATCTAAACTGTCCTTGCCATTGTTCTGTCAGATCAATCAGCTTCAGGATGTCTTCTTTGTTTGGAGGAACTTTTTCTGAGTTCGGCCACGTTAGCAGCTGGAACTGCCTTAAGTTCTTCCTTCTGTCTTCTCATAAATAAAATAAATATAATGGAAAATATTGATGATTTTGTCTGGAAAAATTATCTTGTAAAACATTATTCCTGAATATCTCATTACGTTGAAATCTTTTTTTCAGTTTTTCTCGAAGCCAAGGTATTCCTTTTATTTTCTGGTCAAAATTCTTTGAAGAACAACTATATAAATTTTATAACAATAATTCACTATATTTTTCTATCTGGGGATCTCCTGTGTTCTACATGATATTTGTTGTTTTGTCATAATTTCACACTCTAATAAATTGGTCCTTAAAGTTGCTACCAATTCGATCATGAATTTCATAACAACATAAATAATTCAGTTATTCAAGGAATGTGTAAAAAGGACTCATTAGTAAATAACCTAGCATCACCTATATATTGAAACATCATTAAAATATTAAAATTCACATTATCCACTCTTTATACCTTTGAGTTTCTGGCTTTTATCACGAAATCTCTAGTACACAAACAGTCGATAGTGTTACCGTTGTTGGTCTTAATGAGGGTTACTTCGATTGGCCCATATATCTGCTTTGGTTGATCATTGCTAGGCCAATATGGCTTTGAAGTCTGTATATAAAGAATCAGGATACAAATAAAATACTCAAGAATCCTAACTAATAAATAAATCACATGTTTAATATAGAAGATGCCAGTTGTCATATAATTAATGTTTCTATCATTGTATCTATAACAGAAAGTATGCTAAATACGTCAATAAAATATTTTGGTTGAATCATGACTAATGTTAAGATTATGAGTAATAGATTATGCTAATTTATTTCATTATAATATATATCATAGACATATTCTACACTAACTGGATCTGTGTTATCAAACTGATTTAACATGATGATGGAACGAGTTTTCAATTTGTAGACCAATCTCCAGAAGTCTACGACAGTTTGAGGTAATGGCATTTGAGTAGCTACGTAGAAGTCGTGAACCTTGAAGCTCTGAAATAGAAACAAGAACAAAATGCAGATATATCAACCTACTTCTGTGCTACCTCAATAATATTAGTTTTGGACTTGGTTTTGTCAAAGTTTTAAACGATTCACTTAATACTTTGTAATATATTATAATGTTGTAGCTTACATCTACGAAGACAGCGTTGATGTAATCATCTTTTACCTTTCCGGGAAGACGTGGTCTATCAAAATCATCTGAAAATAAGAATGCATTTTTGAACAATACATCAACAAGGCATCACATTGACGTCACCTGTTCTCCTGTAATTTTCTATTATATATTTATATGTAATGTGTCATATTACGTACTTGGTATGACATCCATATCTCTATTCTTGTATTTGTTTTCTATCGATAATCCATCCTTTTCTGGACTTTCATGTAATTCGTCTTTAATTTCACACAAAATCTGCAAAAATATAAAATATCTTGCGCGCATTTTAACCGACGCAACTCTTTTTTTCTTCATAAACAGGTAGACAATAAATAATACTGACTTGAAACTGACGTTCCAGCCTTGACAGTCCTGCAAGTTCAGGCTCCGCATTACACAGCAACCTGAATTTATCCTGGAATCCGTTGACATCATAGGTTGTAAATCCACACTGGATAAATTCTACAAGAAACTTGTGCATAAAGACGTACTGAGCCTGAAAATAAGCCAGATAGCATTTGAGAGTATTTTAATGGTTTTATTATTACAGAAATACATTTAAAATTTAATACAACCCACTCTGGATGAGTAGCACAGTGTACCGATCATTATAAAATGTATTCAGAATATTCTTACTTCAGTCTGGACCATTAACATCCGTTCACTCCTTAGCTTCTTTACGCATTTATAAACATTCAATATTCCTTTGAGCATTGTCTGTTTCTGTAGAATGTCTAAGGCTATGAATGTACCCGTCCGATCAATGCCAGTACTTTATAAAAAGATAATAATTATACTAAACTGTCATCATATGTGTTTTGGTTAATGGATTTCTAAGTAAAAATAAAATATTAATAAAACGATATAAATTATCGATAATATGATGTTCGTGTTATATTAACGTATTGGGTATGTACAATGTACGACAAGAAGTATCGGTGTACTACTTGGTGCATGTAATGTACAACAAGATGTAATGTACTGCTAGTCGCCTGTAATGTATATTTTGAAGTATTAATGAACTACTGGGTACCTGCAGTGTACAACAAGAGGTCCTTTAGCCACGATGTCAAAAGAATGAACTTTTCTGTAAAATGCTATTAAAGTAGTTGCTCCATAAACTGGTCTTCTTTTATCTGTCCACGATGTAAAATGGAGATGATAGACAGTCCGGATATCATCCTAATATAAAATATTAATAACATACACATTATTCGAACATCAGAATTATTATAGAGAGATGATGTTCAGTAACATTGATAATTACCCCAGGTCTGATATATATATATATATATATATATATATATATATATATATATATATATATATATGAATATATCTAGATAATTACAGTTACATTGAAATGTGCTTAGTTACAGTTACGTATCTAGATACATGATTTATGAATGTATCTAGATAAATTAGTTATTTCAAAATATATCCAAATAATTGCTGTTACCTTTTCTGTGTAGTATATGTTTTACTTGGATGCACATTTGTATGTGCAAGAATATGACAAATCAAATCTAAGTGTTTAAATCATTTGCACCTAATTCATCAAACAAGCAAATCAAATCTAAGTGTTTAAATCATTTGCACCTAATTCATCAAACAAGCACTAATTGTGTTTCTATGGGCTATTAATGTCATGACATGATCTGCCTGATGGCTACAATTTGGCTTTCATGATTAGCATAAGTTATTCATGTTGATCATATTTCCCAGTTCACGATGGCAAATTAAATAATATAAAATAAAATCCAAAAGGAGACAATTACCACAGGTATCCTTATAACTTGTATTAAAGTCAAAATTTAAAGCCACTCAATTAATTGTGAGGGTGTATGCTAAACTTACATAGTGTTAATGACAATCTGTATTAGCATTAAAGTATGTAATCAGATATATAACTATTTAAAATTATCATGTATCTAAAATGTATCTGAAATTTAGATAATTTTGTAATATATCGGAATAGGTTAAATGTATCTAGATATATATCAGTATATGAAGAACAGAATATACGTACAATGTATTTAGATACAAAATGTAACCGAACCAGGTCTGATATATACATAGATCAATAGTAAATTAATCTCTTTATTATAAGCCACTGCATTTCAACCATAAATATGAATATAAACATCATCCAATGCTTACATTCTTCTTAACTGTTATCATTCTAGTTGTATAGTCAGCTGTGATATCTTCACGTTCTGTTATCACAGTAAACGGTCCATGTGTAACAGGAAGACCAATTTGTTTAGGCCAATATTGAGAACAGCGGATCTAAATATATATATATATATATATATATATATATATATATATATATATATACTTAGTATCATAGTATAAATAAAGAAATATATAGAATACGTGAAAACCAGGAAATAGATTTTAAAATATATATAATTATATATAAACGCACATAAAATAGAAAGAATCTTTTTAAAGTTATGAAAATAAAGTATGAATGTTTATTGTCTTGTTGATTTCTTTAAAAAGTAAATAGAATATAATTAACCTTGCCATTCTCCTCGATGTTTGCTACCATCACTATTCTATTAGAATTTTCTTGCCAAATCATCCTCCAGAAATCTACAACTGTTGTATCACATGGTCCTGAAAGATTAATATATATATATATATATATATATATATATATATATATATATATATATATATATACGTGTGGGGTGCTCATGCCTGATGTTTGTGGGTTATTTATCCTCGGCGGTGGCCACACGTTGATCATGTGGCAGATGAGAGACTCAGGTACGACACGATCTACTAAAACACACGTGCAATACAATAACAACTGAGAGATGAAATATTCTAACAATTAGCCGGTTTTAATAAATAAATCAATCTTTTAATAAATCTCTAACATTATTAAGTATTTAAACTGACCTGTTATAACCAAGTCAATAATAAACATTTCTCTAATTAAGTTCAGTGTCAATTAATAGAGTATATCACCTAATCCCTCACTTCATCTCACACTTCAAGATTTATGATTTGACCTCACTGACATAGAGAGAGAGAGGAATATGATATAGAGAGAGAGATGCACAGAAAAAATGACCTGTATATACTACCTAACCTTGAGTAGCAATGTATTCCCTTGGATTTCCATAACCCTGTAAAAAACATAAACACTGATAATTTCTAGTTTTAGGTGGGACAGATATAGCTTTATTTCATTTATAATGACGTAATGTTGATGACGTAGATAGTATAGCTTTAACATTTACTGTTATATAACTGGCGTTGATGAAGTCTCCCTCCATTAAACCATCATCTTTACGTAAAGCTACAAGTGTGTCATCATCTATAGTAGAACAAGAACAACTACTAGTAATTGAAATGACATTAAGTTGATGAGTAAATATCATGTTTCAAAGAATAAAATGTATATCTTATTTAGTTCAATTTAAATGTAAAAAATACTATTTGTGCATATCAGTAAGTGTTGTAAAAGATGTAATGAAGCATAAATCGTGTTATTACTATTAGTAGTATTTCCACTAGTATTAATAACAATATTAGCAGAAGAAAAGATAACCGAGGTAGTACTGTTTATTTTTGTCTCAGTAGCAGCTACAGTAGTAAATACACTTACAAGGATAGATTTTCCTATATCTATTACATTTGATGTTAGCTTCAGACATGGCTATGACACATCTATCTTGATCAGCTGGTGGCAGAGACTAAATATAACAATCAAATATCATGTTATCATCATCAAACGCATTGTATCGAAAATTAATAAACATTTTAAATCTTTATGTTAAACATATCTTATAATGGCCACTAACTAACCGCATATTCTTCCACAAATTGGTCCGTGTCCATTCTCCGATTAACATAATCCTCAAAGTCCTCCATGTTGACGTCTTGTATTAGTTCTAGCTCAAAGTTCTGATATACACCATTACTGGTACCTGTTTCGCCTGCAGAAGATAACTTCTTACTCCTTGGGGGGAGCGCGGTAATGTGCTCACGACTGTATATTAATGTAAAAATAAAACACAAATAAATTAGATTATTACAAACAGTTGATTCGTCTTAGAACGAATGATAACTGCTTCAAAGACGATGTACTCTGACGGACTCTAAATAAAATATCTTATAAGGAACGTGTGTTATTTATCTGTCATAAAATTGATGTGGCTGAATTAATAGCTATCTGCTCATAAGTAACATTCTTGTATTGTTACTTTATATAATTTAAATCAAATCTCATTGGTCTGGCACGTTAATAAGGGAGTGAGTGTGTGGGTGAGTGGGTGAGTGTGTGTGTGGGTGAGTGGATGGACGAGTTACTTTTGTTTTGCCTGAATACTGACGACATTTAAGATATTTAATCGAGAGGCAACACCCAGAAATTAGTTAGATGATACGATGAAACATCATGTAGAGATAAGTAAATCTCGTGTTCGAAACTCGACTTGTATATCCAGTACATATTACATTAAGGCTTTATTTCCCAATAATATGTGTATAATGCAAAAACAATCAGCTTAACACAACTGTGAAATTTTTTTTTACGACAGATAACTAAACCACTAAGGGCTACAGACACATCCGTAGTGTAGGTTGTATAACTTCATGAAACGCGAAATCGAATAAATAGTGGTGATTAGAAAGTTAAAGGAATATGGCAGCGCCAAGTACGAATTCACAGGGAATTTGGGGAGGGGACCCTTTTCCCAAATAAAATGAAACACACTTCTAAAATAATCTGTAACGTACATGTATATATTTCTAACGGTTATTTACCTAATCTAGATAATTCACATTACTATATCAAACAATTTAACAGCTACATGCGTCAGGAGTAATGTATTGAAAATCCATTGATGTTCTTGTTCAGATCAATTGGTGTATTACAGTGGACACTAACTAATGTCAAACCAGAAAAGTGCTTCTTGCCTCATGGTAAAACCCGTATAGGTCTACAGGCTGCTTAGACGACTGAAGATCCGTTCGTATTCACCTCACCTGACTGGCAGGGAGGATAGTAGTTGAACACTTACTGAAATGCTGGAAACGTGGTCGTATTGAGATGTCTCAGGGTTTCAGCTACCATGAATTCAAGTTGTATGATTGCTAATTAAAGTGACTTACCCTATTGAGTAAAATCAGCATTCCACATAATGCGTTCGGTTTGAAATTCAAGCAATTTCTCCCACAGCTCTATACAGTTCACCTAAAACATCGAATGCACCATGGGATGCCATTCAGTGTGTTATGCAGAGACAAGCGAGCCTGTTGTGTGTTGCTTCAAGACACTCGCATTTGACCCAAGCAACAGGTAAATCTTGGTGTTTGGGAGATAACTTGAAGAACAAAGAAGATTCAGCTAATGGTACCATACCCTACTGGACAGGATGTAGTTCACAAGTTTTCATGATCGCTAGCATGTCAACATGTGCATTACAATGAACGTGTGTAGCACTAGGATACTGGCTACGGATTAATCAGCGTCTGGGAACACCAGGCATACTGGCAGCACCATAATATCTTTGACCGCGGAGTAGTGATAAATCAAGCCGCTTCATTTGAAGATTGTTTAGATTCTTCTGTGCCAATGTTGCACCACCAAGGCCATCCTTACACATAACAGGATCCCTAAATTGTTCATGAATGGTCTCACTGAGAATATAGTGCAAACTAGAAACGTGTTCAGAATATTTCGTTTCCCCTTAACAAAAGAAACTAGCATTTGTCACATCCTGAATGATATAATAACTGGTGAAATGACCTACTTCTGTATGATCAGTTCATTCATCATTATCTTCGAAATGCAGGTTTGGTATATTTATGAGGTGAAATTGCAAGGCACAATCATCTCTATGGACATGAAAATTCAGGATTGCCCGAAAGTGTCCAGAATTACTGTTATAGGTTATGGTTGAGTTGTCACTACACACTTCAAGATTAATATCAGCTTTTCTCTGTTTTCCTGGATGCGAAATCTCGACATGTTTTTAGTACATGAAGCCACTGTCATGTGGTGTCTCCATGCCAGACAAATAATCAGTTTCCGATAAACTAGAGTCAAGTAGTATTTCATCATGAAGGATACATTTAACAGGCATCTCATTTATGAAATCATCAGTAACCTTTTTTGTCGAAAAACTACAAAGCGACGGATGCTTATGTTTGGATATTTCGGACAAACTCTTTATGTAATAGAAAATCGTAGAGACATTTGACCATTATGCGCATTTTCATCTATTTTATATACAAACCTATCACTACTTGATAAAAAAGCTGATGATCTGATAGTTGCTCATTTTACCATCTGTACAAACCTAATATCTCCTACGCATCCCGTCGTACCAAATAACCATAACTACTAATTGGATATCCAACTATTACCCCTATTAAGTTAAGGGGTCATAGGAGACTCGGCCCACGGCACTCCCAGATCTGCGTTTGGACAGCGACCTCTTAGATCACATGATGACTAAGATAACTATTTATTTGTTTTACATACCTCGTCCTTTAACATCAATCATTTCTTCTTCTAAATCATCATTCTCGTCTTTCTGATTTGGGTCTTCGTTAATCCTTTCCTTAAACGGTTTATTTCTTCAGCATATACAAATTCAACATATTAGATATAATAATACAAATATATGCATCAATTATATATTGTTTATGGCAGGTGCTTAAACTTTAATGACAATAATAATTGTCTATATTTATAAGTAACTCACTGTCTCCTTCTGACACAACATACGACGGTTACAATGACAACGATGAGGC
>JAODUP010001663.1:0-30000 GCA_025642065.1 Paralvinella palmiformis
AATTGTCCACCAGTAACGAAACTCAATAACATTCCATTAAAGTAAACTTATCTAAGAAGCCTTTTAACATCATCAATACACTCGTTAAAAAGTATGCATTCAACGTATATTGACACGCTGTATTTAAAACAAATTAGATTAATATCCTGAATAATCGCACGATTTCAATGCGTAAACTTGGTTTTAGGTTTGTATGTTTCCCGGGACTGAAATTCCTCGTTAGCGAAAACGATTCACTTGGCCTCTAGTGCCCCCAACGCTAAGGCATAGGGAGGACTCATTTTGTCCCGCGACAACTTTTATCCCGCAACACCGGCAAACATTCCCTTTATGTATTAAGCTGAGGCCAATATTGTGTCCCTATTATGTGGCTAATTAGATCATCCCTGCGTATCATTCACAGTATCCGGGATGTACCTGAAACCCGTTGTTCTGGATTACAAGTCAAATAAATCAGCTACATCAAACTGTATATAGTTAGGGACGCCAAATTAGTTGTGGATGGATATTTGCCAAGGGCTGAATAAATTAAAGTATTAATTCAATAACGAGGTGATATGTCATTTTAGTCTAGTAATAATCCATTGTGCAGTATGGTCACTTTGTTCTTAACTCAGTCATTCGACTGTATATCTGTATTTAGGGAAGTGTGTAAACAAAAGAAACTTATCGCGTGCTTAAATCGAGCTTTTATGTTAGCTGAGATGCCTAAATCATATAAAAGAAGAACTTTGCACCATCTCCTTATTTCTAATTTCATCACGAAGCTGACGGAGTTATGTCTATACGTTTTATAAATGTAGGTTATTTAGGTATACCAATCTAGGGTGAAGATGAGGTCATCATCTATGGTGTCGAAGGTTTATTTTTTAGTGACTTTTCTGTGGTTGATCTTACTGAAAACCCATGATTTCAGAGTTTATGCCATACAATTCTAGCTCTCAGATTGACCCGAAATCGCTGTCTACAAAGTAACTAGCGTGTCGTTAATGGTGAAGGCTGGTCATATACGGGAAAATGGAACATTTAAATTTTTAACATATCGTAGCTTTGAGAACTCATTGTATTATCATGTTATAATAACAAACGATACCAAGAAAACATTTTGCATTAAAATATTTAACCGGGAACATAAACAAATTGTCCATTATAATTAAATATCAGATTTGATGAGAAAGTTAATAAAAGTTTATAATTTGAATTTGTGTTTGGTAGCGAGATATACGAAACTAAGGATTAGGTGATTCGCTTTCTTTGTTCATAAAATTTAAAAAATGAATTATAATTATATGCAATAATAAATATTCCGTAATATTTAATTCTACTTATATCATGTTTACCTCTTATTAGCCATTTTGTGTGTAGTCATTTCTATCAATCTTAAACATCATACAAGTCTATTTCATGTGGTGCGAGATTTAAATTCAAATTGCTAAATTGTGTATAAGTTATTTTCTTTAGATGTTGTCGTAGGGTGCAATAGCTACATGCTCACAAAGATCTATATCAGATTTCAGATTAGTTGGGTGTTTCCATTATACTTATTTCTGAATTAAAAAAACATCCAAAAAGACATTCCGTATCATTATGCTGTCGTATAAATTGTTCTGTGGCATAACTATGTTATTTTCTTTCAGAATTAAGTCCCTAGTTTAATTCTCGATAGTTAGGTTATACTTTTTGTCTTAAAACAAGACGTGACCACTTTCTTCGCATGATACTTGGATAACATAATGCAGTCCGTTTATTTATTTTGATCATCTATATTTTGATAAAGGGTTCACTTTCACAGACAATAATAAATATCTTAAGTCCATTATCTGTCGGAATTCAGTTATATAAACATTAAGATGATCAGTATTGATATAATAGTGATTATTATGCACAATAGGAACCAAACCATGATGGTTATTGTGTATTTTATCTTATTTATTAAACAAATATCCGGTTGTAGTTAAAGAAAACACATTAAAGAACTACGACGGATTAAAGAATTTTTGTCCATCTGTTATTATAAATATTATTATCAACAGTTTATCTGTTTTAAAAGGAGTCGTTATGTGCTAATTTAATAATTTAAGTTTAATTTTAAGGATCATTAATATCCATATTCTGGAAGAATAATAGTAATCATAAGTCAGCATCGGTATATTTCTCTTGACAACCAACATAATTGTGGTGTCGCTATCGGGATTATAGAAGTTTCTGGAAATATAAATCGGTCAGATGATTGACATATATAGAGGTCAACTGTTGTCTAATTAGGTTCCCTACAACAAAACAATAGTGTGTTACTAACTTAATGTTGTTGTGATCTACAGACATATATGTTAGTAATTAGTAATGGAGATAATGTATTTTAATAAATACAAGATTAGAGGCAGTGTGTACATTAACACCACTGACTCATGATTTTGTAAATAATTGATGATAGAGAGATGGCGTAATGATTGAGCGTTATGATAATAACGTATCTACCATCTTCACGTTCATAAGGATATATGACAACCCTTTACTGTATGAACTACAGTTTTAAGAACCGAAAATTAACGAATTAGCTGGTTGATGAGTAGAATAGACACATGCATTAGTATACGCATACATTTATCAATATGTGGAAGTATGGAACATTTTATTTTTAATTTTAGATTAATGTATGTATAGTTGTATTTGTATTTAGATTTATGGAGCTAGGTCTCGAAGGATATTTAAATCTGTTGATGCTCTGTGCCTGTTACCTTTTATATGTACACTAAAAAGCATATTGCTTGTGCCGGACATCTTATTTATTTTCAATAAAGATTCCTTATTACACCAATGTAAGAAAGTGATGCCGTTATTACAACATGTTTGAGTCTATTAGCTTTGTTATGTAGAATCGTCTAAAGAGTATGTAGGCGAGAGTAATGACATTAGTATTAGAATTAATGGCCAGATAAATAAAGACCGAACCATCTCTAGATTATTATGATTTAATTCCGATTGAACTGATATCTACTACAGATTCATACACCCAAGACAAAATAAATAAACTAAACCAGGAAACCCTAGGTACATTAGAAGCGGGAGGTCTTAATAAGAAAGATATTAAGATGTCATCAAATGAATCAAATATGAGGACATATTCCTCCCATTTGGGGTTCCATTTTCAAAAACGGCTTAAAAATCAGCAATAGTAATAAAACCATATTATAAAATTATCCAATAAAAAGAAGTGCTGAATGATTATGAATATAGAATCATCAGAACTTATTATAAACAAAAACATATAGCTAGTTCCTTGGTTTCTAGCAAAATGCAAGGAAATGTTATATTACGCAATGTCTCCTGCAGCTCTGAATAGGTTTTTTGTTAACACATCTCAAGTAAAGCAACTTAAACCTAATGTCAAAATTCTCAACCCTAGTAATTACTTTAGTAAAACAAAGCAATATTTCCTGAAGTAGATCTCAACCGAAGCTGCAACATACTTTCATTAGTGACAGCAGTCAGAAATGAGTACCAACACACTTAATTGCTATTAATATTTGTGTTTGTGAATCTTTAGAGCTATGAATAGAAAATTGGAACATCGGTTTATTTTCAATTGCTCTAATCAAAACAGTTGCTTTGATTACAGTAACAGTACATCATTCAAGCTAAAGACTACAAAGGCTAACAGTTTCTAGATTTTGGTTTGAACTAAAATACAAGCTAAGGAATTGTTGTATAATATTGCTGGCAAGTAAATACTTAGACACGTGCACTTCTAAAAAGGTTTATTTACAACTTTAAAAGTTTTTTATAACCAAAACTGGTCGTACTATTTAGGATGAATGAATATCCTACTATTTCTGCTATTATCGGAGGTATTAAGTGTATAATAATAATATATATTATATGTACCAATATATATGCTTTGGTTCCAATTACAACTGCCTTATATATGTACAAATATATATTTAAAAATTATATTTAGGTAGTGGTCATTCGGTCATAATTCGGTAAGAATTATAAACATCCCGAAACCCTGAGCCTTGTTATCCAGCACTTAAATGACTGTAGCAGGCACAGTACGCTCTTAAACGTTTTAAGTACTCCTGACTCAGGAATAGAAACACTGCATCACATCTCGAGCGGTGGCACTGGACACAGCTCGTGTGGTTGGTGTGTTTTATATTGTTTGATTTGTTTTTACGGGAGAATCCGCAAGCTGTCGATTATTCGCCACAGCCTCCAACTGTTTTATATAACAGCTTTAGATGTATATATAATTCACCTTAGTTGTTTCTGGGAATATAAATATATTTCCTATGTCCAGTTTGTACTATGGCATTTAAGATTAGCTCTAATCTGCTTGTCATAAATAACATTTAAGAACGTTATTACTACATTAGTTTAAATAGCAGACATTAGGTCTGGTTTGAAAATGTTGACATATACTTTTAACAGTACCGAAGCTATGACGCGTTATTACGGTCTGATTCAGCCCAGATGTCAGTCTTTTAATAGCAATTAAGTTAACAGTTTTAACAGTAGTCGCTTCGTGACGCCTGCCCGTTGTAAAAACTGGCCTTTGAAGAGAGTGACAATTGGGTTATATAGTTTATATAGTATTGCTTTGAAGAAATTGAAAAATAGCTATAAATAGGGCTGCTTAGATAATTAATCTAAAAGTGAGCTCCTGTGGCCTAGCGGATAAGCACCCGGCACTTGGTGGCAACGGTCACAGGTTCGAAACCCGCAAGAGGTCGAAACTTTTCCAGATATTAATTTCTCGGCTCACAACATCGTGGGTGAATGACCACGTTAAATGGCGCTGCCGTCTCCACTGAATTATTTAAAATAAAGGGGGACGTCAAAAACCCTCTGATGAGGTAAAACACTCTGGCAGGGACCACCCTCAGAGTATTTCGGCTTCATCTTTACGTACTGCTCCCCTGTGAGTGATGGTGGAGGAGGTTTCTCAACCACCCAAACATAGAGGCTGTGCCGAATAAGCGACAGCCTGGGGATTCTCTAAAATCTGGGATCTAACAATAGCCGCCGTAATATCATGTTTATGTATTTCATCTTCCAGTCAACGTTTATTTATATCATAACTAGATCTAGTTAATACTTATCATTTGAAGAAAAAGAACGTACTCCAATAAAAGGCATTAATTTTCTGATTAACGGCATTAGTTCTCTTTTTTGTGTGATTTATGACAATGAAAGATCGATTTACATCTGGAGAGTTTCATTAATCTCCTATTATTAAAATAATTTAATTTTCCCACTTTATTTCGTATTTATATGATTGTAGTTTATAATTGATAAACATACATAAACAAAACCCCCCGAGTGTGCGTGTCCGTACATGCGTTTGTGTTTGTGTTTATGTGAGAGCGAGCGGTATCATATGGTATATATATATATATATATATATATATATATATATATATATATACATATATGCGTGGGTGATGTGTGTGTTTTGTTGTATTTGTGTTTGTGTACGCATGCGTGTACGGGTATGTGTGTGTATATATGGTAGCACTGGCTGAAATCATTACACTCTATACATCCTTTAAAACCTATACATCCATAAATATATAAACAACCTCCGTAGATCTTTACTCACATGATTCTATATAATTGTGGACTACTCATCAGTCTATAGGGCCTAGCTAATTAGCTTTTCATACATGGCCAATATGTCACGTCCACTGGGAAACGATTATATGTAGGCTACACACAAAAGGGTTAAGCAACAGAAGAAAAAAGCACGTTTGACACCACATCTTGCAGTTGACAACACGTGCATGTGGTGCAAGTAGTTTGACACATCTAAAAGACAAATAATTTGACACCAACGTTTACATTCAGCAGTAATTTGCTGTTGCTCAAAGGTAACTTATACATATGAACAGTTCGACACCATAGTTGTTGATCTCACCTTCATTTTGGGATCAAATAACTAAACCAATCCAACCCAGGTCTGTTGTGTGAACCAGCTGAGTATTTAGGCATTTTGTAGGCAGTCGCCTCGTCAACCAACATAGCAGTTTGTTGAACACGTAATAATAATAATAATATGTACACTACCTACACATGGAAGTGACTTAGCTCGAACAAAAAAGTAACAATACTGTACTGTATTAACATTGAACTAGAACGAAATAGGGCCTGAATAATATTTGAATACCAGTCTTTCTTATAACCTAGTAACATAATTACTTTAATCGTGGAATTGTTTTATGGTACTAATGAGAAACCATACATCAGCCTGTGATTTGCTATATATGTAACACCTTGAATTTGATGTACTTATTCCATTGGGTTAATGAATCCGTTGTACCTAAACATAATTTAAGTGGATTAGGAATCGTATTTTCTCCATCTGGAGGCCATTGGCATTATATCAGTGCTACCGTCTCTGTGTCATTTTCCCTTTAAAGCGTTAATGTAACATCAGGCTTGATAAAGTCACTGCGCGTTAGCCATTTTGGTTACTTCATTTACTTTGAATATACACAGTGAAGTCATGGCCTCTTCGTAGTAATGAAATGTTTCTAGTCGACGATTATATTGAAACTTGTTCAACATTTGTACCCGATTATGGACTATCAGTACCTCGATATACTCAAGTCCGAGTTCAAGTTCCCGATGAAGTAGTTGATGATGTTAATGTTACATTAATTGGCACAAACCTAGGCTGTGGCAATAATCGTTATGTCAGTCCGTTATCAACTGTCGAGATAAGGAAATGGACAGGTCGTTTGACAGCAAGTTAGAAAAGTATATAAAATGTTGATCTTCCACCTGATTATAAATGTGAATGTAAATCTAACGTTGCATGATATTATACTAAATTAACACTGATTATATGACATTAATAAGTAGCGATTTAATTTCAACCTAGGTGACTCTCTAACTTATCATGGTAGCATGATGTTTATCACAGCAAACCCCGATAATGTTGTACTTGCTGATTTCAATTTTAATTGGGTAGAAACCAGTTAGTCCTAATTAAATGGTAATTTAAAAAAAAAAGATGAAGTATACTTAGCCCACTCAAAATTAACACCATTTTAACATGATATGTTCATCAAACTAATTGAGCTTTTATTTATAGATCATAAAAGAAAATTCGAAAACCCGAAGTTAATCTCGGTGTTGCCCTAGTAGTGTCTAAATAACATACATCAAAGTATAATTTAAAACTCCATATCTAGAGAATTATATACACTTGTATTTACATACTTTTTGAGTTCAGTGTAAAATATTGCGTAACATATCTCAATATATCTCAATATTTGGATCAAACTACATCCTATATCTAAACTTTCTAATGTTATGTGTGTCTTTATAGAAAACAGATGTATGATTATTATTAAGAATCTGTGTTATGTCCATGGGTTAGCTAGTTTAAATATACCAATGTTATAGTGTTTAATATATGTAGGAATTTTAGGTGGTAAGTTTCAATAAAAATAATATAAACGTTTAAAGCATCACATTGTGAACACATATATTTTATCATTATAAATTATATGTGGAGAATTTTAGTCATTTTGTATAAAGGTTAAAATGATGTCATAGTTATAGTTTCATATCACTCTTAGGCAAACATAGCTAATATTAACCAATTGCAATATTGCTGGTCATGCAATTATAGGTCTGAAATTAAATTCATGCCTAACAACAGTAATTAATCTTTATCCTCAAGATTCTCCTTTAATAATATCTTGAAAGTGATTCTCACGCATTACGCATTCATACGACTTGAAAATATCAAATGGAATTAAATTCGGTTTTGTGATCTAATGCAGATATTGGTGATTTAAATGTATAGCTTTTTGATGATTGTATAATTGTTGCTATCTGGTTTTTAATAAATTTATTAGACAAAGCAAACGCATTACATCAATAATATTAACCTTTATTTTGATATCATTTACATGACATGACATAATTCTTATTAAACATCTGAAAATTTAGATTATTTGTTCTTACATAAAGTATCATTTAAATGATTTCATGTAGTTACGACAAGCATATCATATACCTTACTATAGCCACATATCATAAAAGAAAATGAATGGGTATCTTTGGAACTGATACTGAAAAATACATATTTATTATTCTTTTGACAGATTGGGCTTCATTTCATGAGATTAATATATATATATATATATATATATATATATATATATATATATATATATATATATATAGTAGTGGTAGTAGTAGTAGTAGTAGTGTTAATAGTTTTATTTGAATGAGAGTTCATTTGTTTATACCAAATTGAAAGCTGGTTTAAATATATCTTCATAATATTAAATAAAAATGGTAATTCACGACTTATATATATTACTGTGTTATCTGCCAATATTATGCATTTGGTTTTATTGTTTTAGATAGGTCATTCGTGTATAATGTGAAGAGAGGTTGTCCAAGGACTGACCCTTGTTGTTCTTCACAGCTAATTTGTTTGTTAAGAAGCTCCTGATCTATTTCAAATCCACACTTCTTATTCCATAGTGATGAAGCTTTTATATGAGTAGTTCATTATCAATCGTATCAAAGGCCTTGTTAACCAATTGTTGACTCGGATTTATCAAATGATCTAAGCATGTCAACACTTCCAGCTTCAGTGATAGTGTGTTAAAGCCGAAACTCAAACTGTTTTGAGTAGGAGGATATTATTTAGTTCGCGAGTTGTTTGCATATTATATTTTACAGAATTGTGAATATATTCAGCAATAAGGATATTAGTCTGTAGTTTGAGAATAGGTTTTTGGCCTTAGCTTTATAGATAGATATAAATTTAGTAATTTAAAACAAATGGGAACAGTACCGATTGCAAGTGATTCATTAATAATACAAGAAATTGGCACACATACAGCCAGGTTAATTTTTTAATAAATCATTGCTGTTATTGTCAATTCCACAGTGTTACCTTGAGATAATTTATCGCTTTAAACATTTCTTCTAAGGATTTTTGAATTAAGTATATACTATGTGTTATTGATTGATGTTTGCATAAGAATGTGAGGGGGTTAGTACCAGCATAGCGAAGGTCAGCCGTGAGGATCTTTCCTACATTTGAGTTATAATTGCAGAATCCTTTATCAATTTTATCTTGATCAGTGTTGGGAGAACCATTTATGATGAAGTAATCCGATATACTAGGTTTGTCACGTGTAGGCCAATTAGTATATTAAGAACTTCCCATGTCTTCCTTTTGACGTATTTGTATTTGTTTATGAAGTTACCATAATAACTCTGTTTTGTGATTCGCTTAAGACTATTTATACAATTTCGATGTTTGAGATATGTTTAATACGCTCTACCATCACGATGAAGCCCCTAAATTAAAACGTTCAACCTATACTCGATAGTTAGATTATACATTATGTCTTAAAACACAAAGTATCCATTTTCTTTGCATGATACTTATTTAACATAATAAAGTCATTTTTTTGTTGATCATCTAAATTTGGATAATGAGTTCACGTTCTCAGACATCAATAAATATATCAACTCGATTATTTGTCAGAATTCAGTTGTATAAACATTAAGGTGATCAAGATTTATATTATAGTGGTTATTATGTCTTCTGCACAACAGCATCACAATCATGATGGCTATTGCGTATTTTCTCTTTTGTTAGTAAACAAACATCTGTTTTTAGTTAAAGAAAATAATTAATGAACTACGACGGATTAAACAGTTTTTGTACATCTGTAAGTCATCCTATCTCTCTATCCGTTTGACTGGTATTTATTGACATATTTAGGAAATTCCTTACACTTGGCCACAAACGCACTAATCTTTAATATGTTGCTATTAATGTTGTTGTTGTTGTTATTATTATTATTATTATTATTATTATTATTATTATTATTATTATTATTATTATTATTATTATTATTATTATGATCATCATCATCATCATTATCATCCTTCTAACTAAGTCAAGACAAACGAAATATTAACAGTGTATCTGTTTTAAAAGCGGCCTTTATGTGTTAAGTTAATAAGTTATATTAAATTTCACGGATCATTAATATTTATTTTCGGAAGAATAATATTATTCATAAATCAGCATCGGTATATTTCTCTTGACAACCTAGATAATTATAATGCCATTAACGTGATTACAGAAGTGTCCAGAAATATAAACCGGTCAGATGATTGACATAGATAGAGGTCAACTGCTGTCTATTTAGGTTCCAAACAAAACCTTTCATCTCTCATTAGCTTAATGTTGTCTATGATTTACTGGTGGTGTACGTTAGTTGACTAATACAAGATTGTACGCTAACACCAGTGACTCTAATGCACGAAAGAATGCACAATATATTAGAAATACTTCACGGATATTCCTAAACAAAATTCTCAAAGATAAATATTAGTCAGTGGGATACCCTTAATAAGATGATATATTTTACCTTAATACTGATAAACCGAATAAAATGGTGGTCTTTTAAACACGTATTTTACCTTTCCTTGAATTTCATAATTTAAATTTAAAATTATCATTATATCTTCAACTGATCAGTCCACCGTCATAATAGTGCTTGATGAGCTATTGTAATATCTCATAATTCCATAAGTCATCATGCAACAAAACTCTATAATCACCTGTACTCGTAGAGTCATGGAGTAACACACCCAAGTCAGAGCACGCCTGTTGTGAAAATATGTGTGCTAATTTCCTAAGCAGACCTATTTATAGCTATTTTCTCCATGGGTAAGTTTGTACATCGGAAAGGTTTCATGAAGCGACAAATGTTTAAAAATGATAGTTTGGTATATGCAACTATAATTAATTATATAACACCGATAACGCTAGCTAAGCTCAAATAACACTGTTCAAGATGCGATAAAGTGTTTCTATTTCTGATTCAAGAAGCCAAATACATAAACGGAGTCCCTCCAAAGACAGAAATAGTTCGAAGAATATACTGCTCTGGTTATATTTTCTTCGAACTCACGGACATGGAATCATACAATCTCAGCTCACAGAAAACAGGATTTCTTAAACGCAGGTTAATATTTCTTGTGACACCTTCTGAATAGGCAAATAGCTGATAAGCACAAACATCCAATAAATACTATAACCTACTCGTCCCTAACCTTCTATTAGAATGTACAAATGTTTAAAAACGACAAAGAAAAGAAAACAACTTCAATCTGTGGAACAGATAATGTGTGTTTCAGCAGTGTGAATTAAGACATTGAATTGAAACTCTAGACAATTGATCAGAGGACTTGATCCAACGCAGAGACGTTTTCCTGCCGAAACACGTATAATCTCTCACCATTCCCTTTGTCATAATGCCTCAGAGTAACAGATACAAGTCAGATCATAATATTTTATCGTTTTGGTTTTTAGGTCTTAGATTTGTTCAGA
Source organism: Paralvinella palmiformis (assembly GCA_025642065.1). Lineage (NCBI taxonomy): Eukaryota > Metazoa > Annelida > Polychaeta > Terebellida > Alvinellidae > Paralvinella > Paralvinella palmiformis. Next base: position 11,384 of record JAODUP010001663.1, read on the forward strand.
TCTAGTTGGTCACTTTTACTTTGCAGGGGTGATATGGGTCGGATTATATTGCTCAATTTGCTATCACTGGTTACTAGAGATATCACGATAGACAGAATAAAATAGAACTCTAAGCCGTAGTTGTATGACTTCGAATAATAATTCTTGGGTGGTAATGTCACACTCAAAGCATCTATTTGGCTAGTATTATTAAATAAGAACCCGATCAATGAGAGGTTAACTACAAAAGCTGAAAAAATACTAGGTATTTATTCGAGAGAAACCAATCAGATGTAACATTTTAAGCATGATTGTGCAGCACCATGAGGCTAAGTCTGTCCTCTATATCGAATAGCAACTATTGTAGTAGTGACCAATAATATCTGTACACTGTCAGAAGGGTGAAGGACGAATATTTAACTGGAGATATAATAGGTTTTGCGTTTGTATTGCTATGCCCTTTATGTTTTGTAAAATTTGTCATATCCTGGATTTATTTATGCCATTAAGGAAAACAACAAACCTGAATTCATCCACATTAAAACTTAAAAAACCTGCTAAATACTAAGGCAATGGTATTTATTCAGTATAGGTATCATATCAAAAACATAATATAGCACCTATTTCATGGAACCAATACTACGAAGAATGTTTTGGTTTTAGTTATTACAATGCACTGTATATGGATAATATGATCATCTTATATATGATTTAGTTAACGTATTTTGTGTTTGTTTGTATGAATGAAAATATATTTCATTCATTATGCATTATTATATATATATATATATATATATATATATATATCATGCGAATAATTACAAATACCCATGACTTAATGTCACTATTATTCAAGTTCTGTGTTTGTTGACGGAAGTAATTATATTTGCCTATAATACTTATTTGATATTTCAATTATTGCCCTAAATATAATAAACTGAATATTGTTAAGCCACTAAAATAAAGCTTGCCTTCTGATATTATTTTAGCTGATTTGTGTGACATAGAAACATTAAATACATTATTAGAACATGTGTTTCTCATCATATCAAAGAAGTTTTAAGTATAATTTTATAATCTACCAAGTATAATTTGTTTATGCACTAATAATAATTAATGATTTCCTCGAACACTCTCATGATAAATTCATCATGAACACACAATTTATTTTAAGGATGATAGATGATGACGAAATGGACGCCATGTATTAAAAACAATTTGAATCATGATGCAAATGTTTTTGTTATTCTATTCAGATATGTCATAACGGATTTAGCATTGTATATTTAAAGACATTAATCGGCCAGTTCAGCAATTGTTTTCACCATAATGATAATATCATTACTATGAATATAGGATTCCTCTCGTCAGATATTATCATATTTAATTGTTGTATTATGTTGGTCAGGAGTGTTGACTGTATTTTATTTTTAAAGTTAGCCATGTTTTCGTGGGCAAGCATATTAGACTTATTTCAGATCTCTTTCTAACCACTTCCTGTAGTAATCTCACTTTGTACGCAACCGTCTCACTAAATAATTGCCACGCCATGTGATATTTTATCAACACCTGTTCGTGTCATGTACTACACCAATCGGATTTATGATGAAAGAGTATGTGAAATCCTAACGAAATCCTTTTTATTCCAGAGGCTTATTGGAAACATATTTGAACTTCATGTTGCGTTTCACAAGAACACTATCACAACATAAGTTCGGCTCGAAATTAACCTCATCTATTAATGTGAATAAATGCATTCACCTTCTCAGATCAACCAGATGATTTCGGTGAGGGCATAATGATATATATTGAATAACAAAGCAAAACTATACGTCTAGATCACCAAGGATGTTGCAGGTACATTAAAACAAATTAAATTCATCACGTTAGGAAGAATTATGACAGAAAGGTGATAAAAATTATACCTTGACATGTTGCTCCTCTTGTGGTTGGCTTCATTAACAAAAATGCATTCACTTGATGAGTGTGTATTACATTTGATCGTAAAGGTACAGTTTTGGTCTGTATACTAGTTAACTTTTTATTATTTTATTCGTTAAAACTATAGTTCGATATTGTACATACTGATGCAAATTGCACAGACAACAACTTTTCAAATATCTAATAATGATGATGATATTGATCATCATGACTGTAAAAGTAATAGTAATTACGACGATGATAATAATAATAATAACAATAATAATTATAATGATAATAATAATAATAATAATAATAATAATAATAATAATAATAATAATAATAATAATAATAATAATCATAATTATCATAATCATAATTTAATAAAGTTTTCTTAGTAGCTATTTGAAAATGTGTTTATTGTGCAATTTACATCATTATATAAAATGTAGAACTACAGTTTCAACTAATAAAATAATATAAGTTAATGTGCATGTACGATCCAATGCAACCCAGTGAATGCCTTTTTGTTGATGATGTCATCCAAAAACAAATAATCAACGTGTGTAGACTTTTGACATCAATTCACACTTATCTATTACAAATCTAACTAACATGATGAATTAATTTTATTTTAATAAAGTGATCTCTACGTGTAGTTAAAATTTCTCAATCAAAGTATATGTCTATACACTTACCGATTTTGTTTCATCTAGTTGATCTGAGAAGGATAATGTATTTAATAACTTTCATAGATGAGGTTGACTTCGAGACAAGCTCACGTTGTGTTAATTTTCTTGTGAAACGGAATTTGAAGTCCAATATACTACAACCATAATATATGATAGTATCTGACGAGAGGTATCCTAAATTCATAATAGTGATATTACGATTATGATGAAACCAATTGCTAAACCTGCCGATTAATTTCTTTACAAATACCATGTTGGGTCCGTAATGACTTATCTCCGCAGAATAACAAAAACATTTGCATTATGATTCAAATTTATTTTAATACATGAAGACCAGACGGTCGTCATCTATTGTCCTTATGATAAATGGTGTGTCCATGATGATTCTATGGTGAGAGTGTTCGAAGAAATCATTAATTATTACTAGGATACAGACATATTATACTTGAGAAAAAGTAGGCAGATGGATAATTAAACAAAATGACCTGTATTTGACCAGGTTTAAGACTTTATTCAAATAAACAAATCAAAACCCCTCCCGCCGAAGGTCACAAATTTGGTTGCCAACAATATTTAAATGCAATACAATTCAACCCTTAGATTTACTACAATACACTAACTTGAAGAATTATTTATAGTGGACCAACCAATCATGGAAAAGGCCTGTAGAATAATTTAACTGCATCGTTTGTTAATAGCAGACATCAACCATTCATAGGATGACAAAATAGATGCGGGTGCATGTCATGATCAATTGTAACTTTTATGCTCATCTTGCCATTTTCACATTTTTACAGTTTAATATTGCAGCAGATGGAGGATAATTGGCATTCTTAAAATCCAAATACAAAATGTTTCAAATAATCATTCTATTTGAGTCATTGTTGGTGTCTATTTGTATGTTTTTAAGCATGCTGAATACATTTATGCTATCCCAAATCATCTCCAGTATAGTGATACCTTAGATTTGGCCATTTTAAACATAACTTTGAACATGACGACCATTGTGTGTACTTCGTTAAAGGCATTGGTCAAGATATGGAAATACCACAATTCAGACCATCCTAAATGGCAAATCGTACTACCGTGCTGCCGGAAGGCCTATATATGAAGCTATCTGGCAACTCAAGTGGCCAATGGCCATGGCTGGCTAAACATGGCAAAGAAAAAGTGTAGAGTTCGCCCAGGGTGTTGGTCATGTATGGATGAAGCACAACAACCCTGACCTTATAGCTAGACTATGCATTGCAATCGATCAGCTGTCAAATGTGCTTCATAGTGGGGAGGTAGAGTCCCTCATGGATGAGTTGGACCAAGCGCACTCTGACAATTCAAACATCATATTGTGGTAACTTATATGAGTATGGATGAGAGGGAAGGTTACTGGATTCCACACTTAGAAGCATTAATTTCGATGCTGCCCGGGCTCAAAATATATGACCACACAAAATAAACAGTGTGGGTGCCAGTTTAACTTACGGACATGACATTCCCCGAAAAGTCTGCACAAGAGGTCCATGCAGAGTTTCTTGATGGAAGCTTTGCAGTAGTTAAGAGCACCAAACGGCGATTCAATCAGGTCCATGCTGATCAGACAACTGAATGGATCAACCGGACATGCAAGATGCATAATGCGTTCATTGGCATAACCAGAAATGACAAATTCAGACACAAGGTTTGTGACACATGGTGAGATCTATCGTGTATTTCACAAGAGAGCAGGTAACTTTTTAATCTAGAACACGAGTATGAGGAGACCGTTTTCTGCCGTTGTGACAGTGTTTCATCTCGAACAAGACGTGATGCTGATGATGTGAAGAAACTACACAACTCCGATTGAATGCGTTCAGGTTACACTTTAAATCAGCAGAACAGGATGGAGACACCTACTCAGAGACTATACACACATCTTTTGTGCCCATTGCAACGCCAGACACTCTACCAAGTGGGTGGTGAGTTATCTCTTAACAGCAGAAAATAGAGGAATGCAGGCAGCCATTACCAATGTGAAGGAACGACTAGCCGAAGGAACCACGAGGTTCTATGATGCACTAAAGAAGCATCATCCAAAGACTTTTGCTGACTTGTACAAAGCTAAAGTGTCTACAACTCAGAATGTAGGGAATATAATCAAAACTAATAGGAAGCTACTGCAGCCTCTGCTGAATGTTATCATCGCAGGTCAAATCGTAGAAATATTGAATGTGAATAAGCATGAGTTATTTCCATTCCCACAATTATTAGCAAAGCCCCCTATCACAAATAATAACATGCAGCTGCAACACAATGTGCAAAGCTAGCCGATATTTGTTTTTCAAGAAGAACATGTAGTTCATTGCTACATGAGGATCTTATTTAGTCGGTTGCTGCACCCCAGCTGGACAATAGACATCTTTATACTTTGCCATTTGCTGTACCCTAGTTTTATGTGCAAAGACAAATGTGTTTAAATAGCTTCAAATATGATAATTCTACAATTAAAAGGACTAAAAAGAGCAACAATGCTTCAGTATACACGAAAACATACAAATAGATGCCAATACCAGTCAAATAGAATGACTATCAGGAATGTGATGTCGAAATGTGTTAAACTGGCTGAGTTCTTGGAGTTTCAAATGTTCACTTATTTGGATTTGACGAAAGCCCCAAAACAAATTTATAACACTTTTCATACTCCTGGTGCACTTATAAACTACTTATAAACTACCCAAATAAACTTGAAAACGACATATTTGACCTTGATGACCTTTATGACATCGAAAATGACCTTAAAGCTTATAATTGACCTAACAAACAATCCCGTTACAGATTCTTTTTGCGACTTTGGCCTCCTGCTTATTACAATACTATATATGAGTAGGTAATACATTATACTTAAAATCTTCTCCGATATGATGAGAAACCAAGATTCTAATTATGTGTTTAATATTGGGCTTTTTTGGTCACAAAAACCAGCTAAAATAACATCAGAACTTTCTTCCCTTTTCGTATTTAGCTTAGTGATAAAATATTTTGGTCTGAAGGATTGATCATCAAATAAAAGGACATTATTTTAGTGGCGTACAATTATTCAGTTTATTATATGTAGAGAAATAATTTTGATATCTAATAAATATCATAGGTAAATATAATTGCTTTCATCAACAAATACGGAGCTTGATTAATGATGACATTAAGTTATGGTTATTTATAATTATTTGTATAATATATAACTTTTAAGATGCATAATCAGTGAAAGTTATTTGTATTCATAAAAAGAAATCCTAAATACGTTAACTAATTCATACGTATGATAAACAGTATACTCATAGTGCCCATATAGCGCTTTGTAATAACGTATAGGTTAGATGAAATAGATGATATATTATTTTCTAGCAATGATACTTATATTGAATAAATATATTGCTTTGGCATTTAACATATTTAACAAGTTATAGCATGGATAGAATCAATCATGCTGTGTTCCATGTTGGCATAAATAAGCTGAGGATATGATAAATATAATACAAATAAGATACATAGCGATACAAACGCCAAACCTACTATGTCACCAGTTAAATATTCGTCCTTCACACTTCTGACCTTGTACAGATATTACTAGTCACTACTACATCAGTTGTTATTCGATATAGAGGGAAGAATTAGTCACATGGTGCTTCGATATCATGCTGAAAGTGTTGCATCTGATTGGTTTCTCTCGGGGAAGCACCTAGTATTTCTTTCAGCCTTTGTAGTTTACCTCTCTTTGATCAGGTTATTAATTAATAATAATAGCCAGATAGATATTGTGAGTGTGATATTACCATCCAAGAATTATTATTAGATGTCATAAAACTACGGCTTAGAGTTCTATTTCATTCTGTCTACCGGGATATCTCTAGAAACCAGTGATAACCAATTGAGCAATATAATCCGACCCATATTACTGTTGCAAGGCAATAGTGACCAATAATATTCGAAACATTCTAAAGACATACAGCCCAAACAATAAACTATTATGATTTGACCTGGATGGTATATAATACTAATATATATAATAATGCATGTTTTTACTGCACCAGAACTAGGTAACCCTGTTCTGGGGCACTGTACATAATTATTATCCCTGACTCAGACCTGTTATAGGCGAAAATCGTTACTCACATAAATAGCCATCACGTCCCTCATTTCATGGATGAATGAACCAGTCGCCGCATGACAACATTACATCTCCCGGAGCCTCGAACCCGCGACCGTCCTACCCTCTAACAGACTGCGCTATCACTGCTCCCAGACACCAGGAGCATAAGTAATTCGCATTTTAGAGTTTGGTTGCTTGACTGGGTGAGGCATTATACATCTTTCGACAAGCTCTGGACCATTCCCCTGATTAATCGTCTAGAGTTTGAATTCACAATTCGAAATTATCTGTGCCAGTGCCTTAATTCACACTGCTAAAACACGCACTATCCGTTCCACAGAATGAAGTTCGTTTTTCTTTCTTTATTGTTTTCATTTGTACATTCTAATATTGTGGTTGGTATATATATATATATATATATATATATATATATATATATATATATAGAGAGAGAGAGAGAGAGAGAGAGAGAGAGAGAGAGAGAGAGAGAGAAAAGTTGATGTGCCGATATATCCCAGAAGGGCTATTCAAATAACTGGCCTAATCCTTAAACGTATGTTTTTCAAACCTAATCACCTCAACATTTTCTATGAGTGATCTTTTTTGTATACAAAACACGAACTATTTTGAAGAATCTAATAAAAGCGGTACCCTTAAATGGTGACTACCTTTTTATAACATTACACGTCGAAAGTGTGTAGAACAATATGGATATAAAGGGATATAAAGGGATATAAGCGGTCAAAGAAATAATGCTGATTTTGAAGGATCTAATGTTAAGATGGTGTAGACCAGAATAGACCATAATAAAGGGATGTTTATCACACATTTCCGATCCAGCCTTAGTATTTCTTAAATTGTCCTTTGCTTTTTAAATGGTGAATCCACTAAGTTGTCACTTCTATAGGTAGGGCTTAGAGATCACACTAAGTCTATATCTATATAGCAACATTTGTGAAAAAAAACATTATTTACATGACACTATATTCAAATATCTTAATTACAAAAAAAACTTATTTCAACATATCTTTAAAGATTTTTTTAAATCGCAGATCATACAATTTTACAGAATTTGGTCAATTGAACATGACTTTGATAAAGCATGCAGTACTCTTTTTCAAACTTCACCAAAACGTAATTACTTTAGAAGATGAATGCATGGCATCAGCTGTAGTCAATGCGTAAAACAGTTATATAATTGCAAACTAAACAGTGCCGAACAAATAAAGCCAGTACGCCTATCAAATGATGGCGGTGAAAACCATGCACTAATATTAGCTGCAAAACACGGGATCTAATAGGTGATAGCTCAAGATTATTAGCATCGTCACAGATGAAAAAAACAGATGAAATGGTTCGTCTATAGTTAACAGCATGAATGAAACTGATACATCTGTTGTAATGGCGACCCAACTGGAATTGAAAGAAAACTTTAACCATATCAATTTTCCAAGGTATATGTTAAAGGTTCAGATGTGTTGATTTGATTCGTTTGTCATTGGCGCTGACCACACCTGTAACTGGCACGAGAAAGACGATGACGAGCGAATAATTCAGTGAGTAAGTTTTAATCGAATATTGCATATAATGGTCACCCAATAATTATTTTTAGTTGTCTTGACGCATGACTTTAAACGAACGGTTCCCTCTCGGATATTATTACTTAAATGTGTTATGGTAATAATAATATCCACCACTAATAAGGGCTCATCAAATGCCAGATAATACGGTGAGAAGGATAGAGATTAGGTGCTCTGATTAACGGCAAAGATGATTTTATTTAACCATACTCAACATATATGTATTGCCTTTAACTCTCCTCATCGTCAGGTCATTTGGATACATTTTCCAGGTCAGTAAACGCTTTATGTGATAGTAGCACAAAACTATATTCATAAATCATTACACAGTATAACCTTTTTTACCCTTTTTTACTTTTAGTTTGGACTAACATTTCTGTAATATTCGTGAATCCTTTCCTCATTTACTACATGTTTGTCTAATCTTTGTTTATGTTTTACAACGTCTTAAAACAAACATATTGTATATGTTGACGATATATCTTAGAAAGACGGGTTTTAATCGATCAACTTAAATGTTTAACATTTAGTTAATCGTGTTTATATTTTGACACCATTTATCATTTGCCTGAACCTATTTGTATTTAGTGCTAAAATTGGAAATGAAATTAAACTCTTCACTTAAAGGTTCACTGGACAACTTATTTCATTCTTGTAATGCGTATATGATGTTTTCATCGGGTAAACCAATTCATATAGTTTTATTTTATTTTAATATTATACACGCTCAGTGATTACATTAGTATATATGTTTCATTTTAATTTATTATATTAGGTCAGTCCGAGACGCCCTATAAAGCACAACGGTCAAGGATTGAATTGTAAGAAACCTCCATTGGCTAGGGAAAGTATTTTTTCTGTGACCAGCCAATGGTATTTATATCAGTTCTCTCAATAGGTATAATGGTGCTCTAGGCCATGCCATATTTTATATTCTCTTTCGAAAACAGAAGTTCCGAGTTTGCTATTGACAGAAGATATTTATTAGCCTTTACAGAAACAATTCATAGAATAAGCAGATATTCGATATACTGTATTTTCGAATAAACATAGAGGAACATTATTTTGGGATCATTTTCGTGGTAACATAATGTCTTCAAATTAGCAGGTGTCAAATAAATTACCTGACATTATTTCTCAACTATAACTACTTTATTATATAAATACATTATTTCCAGATTCCAACCACTTTATTATATAAATATAATACAACAAATAACTACCATCATTCAGAATTGTCTTAAATTTCTTCTAGCTGACAATATTTATTTTTATACCACTAGTGTATTAATAGAATATCCCAGAAATACAAAAACGCTAAGAGTTAAAACACATTTAAGCAAATATTTCCAATAAACATATCTATCTCACTAATAGTTGTTTGCATAATATCCTAAATAAATTATTGTTAATGAATTGAATACTTTGTTTATTAAAAGAAAAAAGAAAATATATATATATATATATAGATATATATATATATATATATATATATATATATATATATATATATATATATATATATATATATATATATATATACAATTTATATTAATTCAATTTAGACAAATGCTTCTGTTTTATTACAACTGTTTGTAAGTTACAACAAATATAATTCAACTAATAGAAAATGAATCAACCAGTACAGATGAACAAAATAATTAGGGGAAATTGAGTTCAAAATTGAGAACAGCTCATAGAGATAGGTATGGATTTTTTTTGCAAAGCTTGTATGACAAAGAAAAGGCTTACAAATAAGGTAGTTAAAGGTAAATAGGTATCTGAGAATTATTCTAAATCTGCCACATTTTGTAGTACATAGCTTTATACCCTGATATAACTAAAGGTGGCATTTAAAAGTTTCTGAACAAATGCATTCCGTTGAATGGTTAAAACTACAGGGCATAAGTTTCAGAATGTATGTATCTAATGCCATGTTACACTAATTCGGATGCACTATGTTGAAATACTATATTTAACCAAGTAAATACTGAGTATAAAGACTTCTTGTCATATTCCTGACCACGTTTTTGAAGTAGTGTAAGTTTTTTAAACCACTCGTATCCCTTATCATACAAGTAATAATACATCCCTGATGATAACTTAATACCAGTTAGGTCGTAATGTAGTTTTGGTACTTTCTTAACCTGGGCGTACATTCTCCATTGAAGAAAGTTGGGTTGTTCCCAGTATAATTAAATACCTGTTTGTAAATAACATATTTCAGTTGAGAAAAGATGATAGTCAGATTGTATTTTCTTACACCGTTTTAATAGTCTTGTTTCTAATAGTTTTCGGGAAGGAAATACAATTTTTAATGTGGACATCTGCTATAAATATACTATATATTGTTGGCTATGTATGTGTGAGTATGTGAGAGATACAGAAGGGGGTGAGTGACGGTGTATAATTTGCCAAGTATGATACTCTTATATCATAATATAGTCATTTTATTTGTTAGCTAATTATCAAGATGAAGCTTTGTAAATTGAATACGGGCCTTCGATATTTTAATATTTGACAAGTGTACCCGTAATTGTAGATTTACATATGAGGAAAGAGTTTGGGGTGAAATTTGTATAGTTCCATAAACTTAATAGTAAGTTAAAAAAATTATGACTTCTAGTTTGTAGTGATAAATGTTTCCCATTTCTCATGATTATAATTTGAAAAATAAAAGTGTGCGATAACTCAATAAATCGTGATCTGAAACTAATTGAAAATCCCTCAATCACTCATATGACGACTGATATTTAGAAGATATGTCGAAATGTGGCAACTGGTATTTCGTTATAGTGAATTTTACAAACTTTAATATAAATTTGATGACATCCCACCAACAGTTATCTTTCATTCATCGACCGAAGCATATACAACTATATTTACAACTGGGATTAATTCCTCTATGCGCTCAGGTAATCACAATTTCGTGAAAATCACAATTTACTTTGAATGGTTCATGCTAGTAAGGGCGCTTTATTAAATATACACTATTATGATTATGATTTTTAATATAGATTTTAAAAAGTCTAAATAAATAACGTCCTGTTTTAATTTCTTCATTACAATATTATTTCGTATATCTACGTCACATCGTTCGTATTTATATTTCTATCCGTCTTTTCTCTTTATTAATCTTCAAAGAAACGGAGTAATATCGCATTTGCCATTCCTGAAACAAAGTGGAGCTGGCAATTGTTTACTACGGAATATTAGCACGAGTCGCTTGTCTGGGAACGTTGGAAGCAATTTATTTCCCGTACGTTCATCTTAGCGGGACATCTAAGCATTTTCCTCGCCGCGTTTCTGAAGCCGGAGTGGCTTATGCTAAATATAATCCAATTGACAGACGAGGAGAACCAGTTCATCATTACCAATGGTAGATAAACCCAGTGTGACAGTTTCCAATCTTTGTCTATTATCATGAATAAAGGCATCAGGTAATAGGAAATGACAAATGTTCCGAATACGATGGTCATAATTTTCATAAATTTAGCCTCTCTCCTGGTGTTCCGCCTGCAGAGGGCGCCATGACTGGTGGGTCCGGTAGTTGTTTGATCTACGTTATGGCTTCGATTGTTGACGGCGACCCGATTGGAGCTTGTTTTTATATACAAATAAATGTGCATGTTGCAAACAATTAGTATTATAGCGTTGACGGAAATATAAAAGAAGGCTGGTGTGGTCTCGCTTCTGACTGCCTCTTTAATAAGAGTGCCATTGTATATTCCGAGACCTTCTTCCGATAAACAATACATTGCCTTGGTGTTGAAGAATAGATTATGCGGAAGGCGAATGACCGAAGTACATATCGGAAAAGATATTACAACTATTAACGTTATTACAATGACCGCCGTTTTCGAAAGAATTCTGTACACATTTGGATACACGATCAGTACATATCGGTATATGGTAAGCGCCACCACGTGGCCAATACTAAATGTATTTTTGCAGATAAAAATAACCCGATAAACATACATCATTGTCACTCCAAACTGCCATCTTCCAACACCATACACTCCCAAGGCAATGGCGTCCTTCAGAAAAGTTAGAATTATCTCCATTATGGCCGCACTAACGACGAAGACGTTCTGTCTTTGTCGAAGATGTCTATCCGTTAAGAACGTCATTATTATCAGGATGTTTCCGAGCAGTGCGGAAGCTGAACCTAAACTTCCCAGTATCAAGCCGATCACAGCCACATCTTCTGGTACGTAACTGAGATTTTGAAGAAATCTTTGCACCTTCTCGTCATATGGGTGACCCATAACCTGAAAGTTAATCAGCCATTTTAGTTGAAAATTGGCATGTAACGAAATCCTGTATGCAAATCGCCTGGGTGAAAAGAAAATTCGATTATAAATAAAATTGATATTATATTTTTTCAATCATTGTCAACATTAACTAGCAAAATAGTAGAAACGTGAAGGCCTAGCGAGAAAAAGGAAGGAGAAACTTAAATGATTTGACGGTGGTCATAATTTGATTAGAAAGTATAACTTTGACTGAAGTGAACATCATAACACTTTGAAGACGTTTATTCTGAACAGCAAGGATCTTAAACTGATTATAAATCTCCTAATCCGTTAATGTATCATTTGAAAGAATATTGTTATTGGCTATTTTAAACTAACTAAATATAATAATAATCGGCGAAGTTTCTCTCAGGGGTCACCTTTCAACCATGTTTTAAAGATATGACTGTGGCTGATTGTAGCTAAAGCTCTCATTCACTCATTTCAATACAACTCACGCTATTATTACTACTACCGCTACTACTTCTGCTATTAATACTACTAGTTCTGATAATAATAATGGCGTATTATTATTATTATCATTATTGTTATTATTATTATTATTATTATCATTATCAGCACCATCATCACCATCATTAATATCGTGTTTTCAGTATCATCATAAATTCCTATATAATGCAAGGCAAAGAATTTAATTCATCAGTTCCCCCCTCGCTTTTCTGTTTCTCATCCCTCCACTAAATCGATCGTTTTCTTTCATAATCAATTCTCCATACCTTTGAAAACATTATGAATATATTCTAAAACATTGATCACCTCTTTATTTTGTTCATCGACCGACCATTTTAAGCCAATTATGGTTAGAGGTACGGGGTCTCCCTAAGTCCACTGATCAGCACCTGTTCAGGGAGTATGTGGGCGGAACTAAAACCAGCTATTTCCTGTTTTTCCTACGTATATCAAAATATTTTACGGGTCCTTTCGTTGATTGTTGATAAGTTGGTGATTGGTAATTTCTAATAGACCGCAAGACAAAGTAATGACAGGTCACGGACATGTTTCATCTTTTCACAGTTACCTATCCGGCGATGCCTGGCTGATTAGGCACAACATTGTGATCAAACTAATAGACAAATGCGTTAAGCCGTGTTGAGGATATGGGCTATATACATTTTCACAAAACCAAAGAAATCCATTACTTGTAAAATGTATTATCTGTCACGATTTACAGAGTAAATCGCAATATTATTGCAAACAACAGACTTGGATATGAGCACCGCGCTCATGACTTAGGCATGCAAAAATGGCTCCCAACAAGAGCGGACTTTAGACAAGAAAGTCGGACTCACCAAGCGTAAAGAACGTGAAGGGAAAAGTTATCAACATCTCACAGAAAAAAAGGAAAAAACAAAACAAAGGATAATTATTTGTCAGTATTTGAAGCTAACGAAGGCATAAACAGGAAACCATTGTTTACTCGAGTGGTGAGTGAGGAGTTAGAAAGTTCTTTGTGGATTTAGAAGAAGAAGAAAAACTCTTCTGATGAATATTCGTATCAGTGGGCCATTAGTCCAGTAAAAGGTTCTTGAGATCGCATACGAACCGAATTTAACCGATTTCAAGGTCTTATGTATATGGTATTTTAATGTTTGCGTAAACGATAGATACACTTATTTCATTCCTTGCTAATAAAAAAATCCGCTTTCCCCCATATTTCAATAATCCCTAAATGAATTATCTCGCTAAATGGACCAAGTGCGATCAGTATATATATATATAATAACCTGGGATGTTTAGCTGGATATATTTATATGCATATGAAGCCAAACATTTTTACGTGAAAACCTTCTCTCTGTAATAAGACAAGATAATTATTTGAAGCCTTTCTCACCACATTACTATTCAGCGTCTTAATTACTACGTGATCTACATAATTATGGCTTTATACAGATATTTAAAAAAGTCCATTACCTGCTACGACTTTGCGACTGGCTTAATGTTCCGTCTGATTCACGACCTGATCCCGCCAGTGAAAACACCAATGAGCTATACATATACTCGCTCACTAGTCAAGAAAACAGTGTCACAACCAACAGAGACGTTGTCGTGTGCTATATGGAAGTCTTGACCGCTTTTGTGGTTTGTGCTAAAATATTTTCCTGATAACATTATCTGAACTGTGGTTCAGCTAGACAATTACTGGCTTCTTATTACTTTCTAAGGTGGCAATAATCTGGTCGTAGAAGCTACAGAAATATGGACCCTTTTGTGTACGGTTGAAGTCAGGTTTAAGTCTATGCGTGAACAATAAAAGGAGGTACTTATTTTCGTCTTCTCCGAGTATTAAGCCAATTTATTCGTCCTGGTTGTATGGACAGTCCGGATAATCGTGGCTTGGGTTTTGTCTTAGCACGAGATTAGGTTCCTTCGACACATGGTCATGTTGTCCCTATGATTTCCTGAAAGATGACAGCAGGAGATAGGACCAACGTTACCGACACAAAAATGGATGGGACAGGTAAGTATAAATATTGTTTGGATCCCGGGTTACAGTTGATAAATGTGTAAAGTTATCACGTACGTATTGATGGTTGTCAATATACATGTACAATGTACATGTACAATGATTAATCTGTAACGTTACGCACGGTTACCATAACCGTCCTACTCACCTCAGATGGCTTACCAGCAGGCGATGACGCTTTAATTCACTGACTCACTGACTCACTCATTCACTGACTCACACACTCAGTGACTAACTCACTCAGTGACTAACTTACTGAATAATTCATTCAATGACTCACTGAGCTATCGAGCACCTGACTGATTGAATGACTGATAAATTGACTGATTGACAAATTATTAACTGACTGACGCACGGACTGATAGGATTAACTACTGACTGGTTGGCTCACTCATCCCTCACTCATCCGTTTGGTCTGTTGTCTATTTATACCTCTATCTGATTATGATGAGATTAATCAGTAATAAGAATCATCTGCCGTACGATCCAATTTAAGAAAGGATTATTTCTTCAGACATATGTCTCCTGTTGGTGTCGGGTCTGGGTCTAAATAATATAATCATTTAGTCATTATGTGATTCTGAGGTTTCAGTTTACCCAACAACAGATAAGTGTTATTCTATCATTATATATATATATATATATATATATATATATATATATATATATATATATATAATATATATATACACAGAAAGATCCTACAACGTTTGATTGCTTAAGCAAAGGAATATAATGATTATAATAATATTACAATAATTATGATGAGGATGTTGATGATGATGATGATGATCGTAATACTACTACTACTACTACTACTAATAATAATAGCAACAACAATAATTTAACAGAGTACCTTTACAATAGCTAAGTTCTGAAGTAAAGGTTGGATATAAAACAGGTTTACATCGAACTAGGGTTTGCATTATATAGGCAAGTGAGTGTGTGAGTATTTACGAGTGTTAGTGTGTATGGGTGGGGGGGGGGTCTTCTCACATAGCTTGAGGCTAGTAAAAAAAGACAGACAAGGCGGGTAGATAGATTATTAACAGCAAAATATATTGAATAGCAATTGTGATGTGAACTTTAATTTACTGAGGCCTCAAGGACCATAAAAAGACAATCAAAACGGTTTCTAGCAACTCCTCAAGATTGAGTGAATAAATGATGTAATTATGAAGGAATTAGCTGGTTTGGCTGTTTTTAATTTGTTTGTAATGTTCGACAAAGTCTCCGGTTATGTTATATTTGTTTATGCTCAGTTTCTAGTATCATGCCTATGTATATTAATCTTGTGCGTAACTATGTACACATTAAAGTTAGACAGTATTAATATGATAAGACTCTCTTTAAGCTTTCAGTTTTTATTTATTGTCCATTGTCCGTCCTCTCTTGCGAAATACAGGTAAATGTTGAAATACAGGTAACATATAGCATCGTTATATATTTACAATAATTGTTAGAAACAGATATCTGGTGTGACAATTTATAAATCTATTTCAAATTTATCACTTGTTTGCCATCAAATATCTAAGTTGACGTATTATGATACATTGTTTATAGTTTACTATTTTAATTTAGCTACAATATTGAGGGTTATATTTAGCTTTATTTGTAGAACGTACCAGCGATGATGACTTGCTCAATAAGGTATTATTTTGCATACTTGAGCCGTCTTTGATATTGGTAAAAATGGAATCAACATCACGATTAAAACATATAATCTATGTATAATTTCAGGTAAAGGTATTAACAGCATGACAACAATACGTATATTGTACATTCTCTTAATATGCAAAGTCAACAACCGCTAAATTAGTTGCTTCAGTAAACGAATATTGATGGGCTAGTTAAATATTGATGGGCTAGTTAAATATTGATGGGCTAGTTAAATATTGATGGGCTAGTTAAATATTGATGGGCTAGTTAAATATTGATGGGCTAGTTAAATCCATTCTGGTTATACCAGTTATGGATTATAGAAGTTCTTTAATAGGCTTCCAGGGCTTTCAATAACATATTTTACTGCTTCTACTACATTAGTGTATCAGTCCATTTGAACAAAATGAAGCATTCTTAAAATATGGCATTTAAACAGATCAGAGCGTATATGACAGTTTAACAAACACGTCATAAATACTAATAATAATTCTGCAGTTTCTGTAGTTGTATTTTTGTAATATGAAAACACTTATAACATTTTGGCAGATGCATCCCGGGAACGACTTATTCATTGGTTGCCTAGATAAAGCAGAACCATTTATATTGTTTTGTCTTAAATGATGGTCAATTATACAGAGTTCCGCTGCTAATAACTAGGTATTAATCAAACAAACAATATTATTTGTATTGACTAGATCAACCGCATAATCGATTTACTGCCTAAAACATGTGCACTTAAATGTAAAAATGTACGATCAATAGAACTAGTGCATTTACCATCTGCTGGCGTACCATGAGGATGACAATTGATGCTCTACGGCCACCTTTGTTCACATGGTAGGTCAAATGGGCCGAGCGACTTCCGAAGGTAATGAAGCAAAATCCAAGATGAAACACCCTTCAGATATGCCCAAGCCGAAATTCAGACACGGATGGCAGTGATCTGTGATCCAACGCGCAACGTTAAGCCACGAAGACACCTGCGTATCCATGGCTGTCATGGCTGTCCTGGGGCATGTGATATATGTTGTTCATGTACGTGTCGCTGTTTATCATTACTTGATCCTTTCTGTGACCGAAAGGCTCTTGGTTGTGTCTACTCTCAGCGCTCATTCTCTGGTTACTAAGGGAAGTCGGTCCTGCTGCTGGCTCACTTTCCCTATCACCATCTATGGTGACTAATGGGCCTTATTCTGGTATTGTTAGACCAGTTCTTCAAGTCTATAACAGGCTTTGCTGAGGCTTTAGGTACTGTCACCTTGAAGGTTTATCAATCACCATTATCCAATTTCCCCACATAAATACTGTTCGTGGCATACTGAGTGAGTGAATGTAAGTCTATATTCTCTCCATATATATATATATATATATATATATATATATATATATATATATATATATATATATATATATATATATAGCTGAGATGTTATTCAGTTTAGATAAGATAATTACTTATTTGTGGTTGATATTGATGATGATTGGTGTTCTAGGGCCACTTTTGTGCACATGGTAGGCTAAGCCAAAGATAAAAACACCTTCTTCACATATGTTCACGCCAAGACTCGAAGGTTTAATGATCTGTGGTCCGACGCGCTACCAATTAGCCTACGGAGGAAACCTTGTTCATTTGTGGAGAAAATGTATCCATTTTACATAACGTAAATTGTCTTTCTTGCAACTAGACGTATGATAAATAACTTAGTAGTGTATTATATACGCGTAGATTTGCGTTTAATGAAAGTCATCATTCTAGGTACGAACAACGAGAGAGTAATGTGACGTTTTTTAGTGAAATTTGATATTCTCCATGGCTATATATATATATATATATATATATATATATATATATATATTAATATATATATATATATATATATATAT
>JAODUP010001662.1:0-35016 GCA_025642065.1 Paralvinella palmiformis
GCACACACACGCACGCACGCACGCACGCACGCACATACGCACATACGCACATACGCACACACGCACACAGAGAGGGGGGCAGCCAAACAGGGCTACACTGATTGAAGGGACACACACGCGCACACGCACACACTAGCAGAGAGGAGGAGGAGAGAGAAAGACGGATATACGGACATGCAGACAAACAGAACATAACATATTGAAGCCCCACACATCATCAGAGAGAGAGAAAGAAAGAGAAACGGCGACGACATACAGATTGGCAGACAGACAAGAATCGGCAGATGGATGGACACACGCACACACACACACGCACACACACACACACACACAGCCTGAGAGAGATCGAATTCCGGCAAAACTAACAACACCATCAAGACGAGCCCCAGCTCACAGTAATTTGTTGCTGTCAGGACGTTTTCTATTCACGTCAGATACGTACACTCATTGTTGGCGCTTAAACTGCCGAATGATTGACAAGGTTTGGAGGACGGAGAGCTGGCCCCGAGAATTGTTTGCGATGGCTTCGTATTGTCGGGATACTTACAGTTATACGGTGCTGAAGTACGGCGATGAATTAGCGGCGAACGAAATGCACTTCGCTTGTCAAAGATGCATTGAGCTGCGTCTAAGCACTCTGTGCAAGTCTGCATATGTACGAGTGATGAATGTATGGATCTTCACCTTTCGGGTCAGAAGTGTCGTTCGCATGATCTTGTTATTTTTGTGCCAGATTGGTTATTTCTACGCGGTCTGGTCCGTGTCCATGTGCAGGCATTCTCTCGCCGCCGCTGCGTTCTGAACTGGGCGAGCTACATCAGGGGAGCCACGATCTGGGCGTATACTATAGATGGGCACATTTAATGGGTGTGTGCTTGAGTCGTATGTTAGCATTATGCTATACGGTGAGTTGTGTGGACGAATGAGATGGTACATGTGTTCGTGTGGAAGGTTGCCTTCCCTGATGAAGCAACCATATTCTGTAAACCTGATTCTTTGCTCTCTCTCTCTCCCTCTACCCCCCCTCTCTCTCTAGATCCGCGCACGCGCGCGCGCGCGCTCACACACACACACAGAGAGAGAGAGAGACTTCGAAGTTCTCGTCTTCAAACCAAGCGGTCGCAGTGCCTGTTTACACTGCACATGTTAAGGTGACATTTGCCCATTAGAGTAAATTCAATGCCAACTCTCTAGCCGCATACCCATCAAGTTTCTCTTTTACTCGGACAAGCATATTTTCTTTGCTTTGTACGCAAATAAAACTAGTCAACTGATAGTCACAATGCGCCAGCCTAGCAATCTCACGCATAACGGATGAAACGGCTCGAACAAAACGCCTTTGTTTAGAGGGCGCTGTTCAACGGTAGGCCGTGCTTATAGATCTTCCAAGAGCATTATTCTTTATGGGAGTTATGACTATGCCTTTTCAGCTGGATGCCTCCAATTATGCATACGTCTGTTGTCTTGTGGCTCGGTAAACATACACGGCTCCCACGATCTTGCCGAGCAAACCTTCATACGCAGCAAGCCGGCAGTTGACATAAAAAGGTCCCCGTCTTTGAGACGTTACTAAGGAGTTTGACACCGTTTCATAAATCAGCAGATGCGCGTAGCAATCTATTTCACAGAATGTCTTCTTCAACTCTTCAACGGTTAATTAGATCATTTGTTGCATTACAATGTTTACATGGCGGTTGTTGTTTTTTACCTGCGAATGGTTGCTTTTTATTTCTTTTATGCTTTCAGTTTTGTTTTGTTTTTTTGTCATTTTCTAGAAGACGTCTGCACTTCTTTGCCATATTTATTTTACTCTGGTTTCAGCGCGAAGTTTCTTCGTGCTGTTAGGTTATCGACATAGGCTAGAGAAATGCCCATTTGCTGCTGCCATTATGCTATACGGTGAGTTGTGTGGACGAATGAGATGGTACATGTGTTCGTGTGGAAGGTTGCCTTCCCTGATGAAGCAACCATATTCTGTAAACCTGATTCTTTGCTCTCTCTCTCTCCCTCTACCCCCCCTCTCTCTCTAGATCCGCGCACGCGCGCGCGCGCGCTCACACACACACAGAGAGAGAGAGAGAGACTTCGAAGTTCTCGTCTTCAAACCAAGCGGTCGCAGTGCCTGTTTACACTGCACATGTTAAGGTGACATTTGCCCATTAGAGTAAATTCAATGCCAACTCTCTAGCCGCATACCCATCAAGTTTCTCTTTTACTCGGACAAGCATATTTTCTTTGCTTTGTACGCAAATAAAACTAGTCAACTGATAGTCACAATGCGCCAGCCTAGCAATCTCACGCATAACGGATGAAACGGCTCGAACAAAACGCCTTTGTTTAGAGGGCGCTGTTCAACGGTAGGCCGTGCTTATAGATCTTCCAAGAGCATTATTCTTTATGGGAGTTATGACTATGCCTTTTCAGCTGGATGCCTCCAATTATGCATACGTCTGTTGTCTTGTGGCTCGGTAAACATACACGGCTCCCACGATCTTGCCGAGCAAACCTTCATACGCAGCAAGCCGGCAGTTGACATAAAAAGGTCCCCGTCTTTGAGACGTTACTAAGGAGTTTGACACCGTTTCATAAATCAGCAGATGCGCGTAGCAATCTATTTCACAGAATGTCTTCTTCAACTCTTCAACGGTTAATTAGATCATTTGTTGCATTACAATGTTTACATGGCGGTTGTTGTTTTTTACCTGCGAATGGTTGCTTTTTATTTCTTTTATGCTTTCAGTTTTGTTTTGTTTTTTTGTCATTTTCTAGAAGACGTCTGCACTTCTTTGCCATATTTATTTTACTCTGGTTTCAGCGCGAAGTTTCTTCGTGCTGTTAGGTTATCGACATAGGCTAGAGAAATGCCCATTTGCTGCTGCCACGGCTGGCGAGATGGCTTATTACAGGATGTTAGACGTTACATGACGTGCGACGCTTTCGGAAAATATAAGATATCACACAGTCTGTCGTCTCGAGCTATCTATCCGATAAAGATCGTCTGCCATGTTGTGTTGGCAGACATCATCCACAATAACATAACACCATGCATCGATCGATTAGCGTAATCGAAATATGAACCCCAAACGCGTCGGGGCATGCCAATCAGCTAAAATGTTGATGAAGTCGCCACAGATTATTAACCCACTTCCGAGTAAGCGCTCGACACGCATTGGCTCGCCGTGACCTCTTGTGTGTTCTTGCGAGGCCTTTGTCGCGAAAGATATCCCACGCTACGACATGGCCCGAGTTTTATTGACCGTGTACAAGCTTTTGATAGAGTTTTGTTCGGTTATCTGATATCGTTGTCATCAGAACGATTTGTTTTTTTTCCGCCTTATCAGCTGTTATCGTCAGCGCTGTAGGATTGTTGTTCCGTTATGTAGATGATGTGATATACGATACCCATACGACTGTCACTGAAGTCCTGTCACATGTTATGTTGACAGATGTTAACAATACGGAGACATTCTAGTCAACATTTGGAAAAGGTCCGTTTTTCTGTGATAATGGTGGCTCCATTTCCTGCCCAACACTGACAGGTCGACACTTAGGGTGTGGGTTACGTGGATGCGCATGCCAGCATGGGTGCGTGCCCACTTGCGCGCTATTTGAGGGCCTATTTAAAAGTAGTCGCTCGAAGAATCCAACATTAGCTTTTGTGAGAGATGTGATAATTATGTCAGATTGTTTATAAATATGTAAATATCGGCTCTCTGATAGATGTGATTGGGCAAATGTGTATTATATATATATATATATATATATATATATATATATATATATATATATATATATATATATATATATATATATATATATATACATACATACATAAAAAATATGTCAGTAGGTGACATACAGCATACGCAATACTGGGCATTGGAGAATGTCAAGATATATATTCGCTGGTTTCTACCTCCTTGTTCTCATTATAATCTCATTAAGTCATCCTCTAACGGGTGTCTATACAGGTGTCCCACGGCCTCTGGCTCAACCTTCCCTCATTGTTTACAGCTATCACGTGATTAACTCTACGACGCAGCAATTAATGACGACACGTCACTATGGCGCAATCTATATCCAGCTGGGATCTCTGATAACAAAGATGGCAGCGGGGGTGATCGCGACAGCTGGAGTAACAACAACCACAACAATAACAACAACAATACACAATTACATCAGCAACAACAATAATAACTCATTTTGCTGTCTAATATTCGTCCATGTCTTCAATGGGATGTATTCAGCCATACACGAGTACCTTAATAATTGGTGGAGATGGTTGACTGGGAATTAGCCACCTGAAATATAAATAGTAATATATATATATATATATGTGTGTGTGTGTGTGTGTGTGTGTGTGTGCATGCGTGCGTGCATGCGCGCGCGGTATGTTATGAGTAGATTCCTAACTGGCCTAGCTGTTGACGATGAGATATGATATCCACTATATCAGGGGAAGACTCATGTCCCGGGAATATATTATCACCCAAAATATGGGTAACTTTTCATTTCGTGATTTAATATCACAAACGCGCTTATATTTTTTTCGTGTAATTCCATGATTCAATATCACCTCTAAAATATCGTTATTTCACCATTCGACGAGCCATAATAATTGATCGTTAACTATATAATTTAACATCTCAGCTGCATCCACATGCGGGAGAGATAGAAATCAACTCTCTTCTACCAACGTATAAACATTACCTGTTGACTTAAAAAAAATAAGATATCGCCATAATATGCCAACTGGTAGATTATAGCACCAAAGACCCCCTATTATCGCCCACAGGCGGACAGACAAACTCGTGTGATAGTAGGCAATTTAACATCTGGATGATCGATAGTCGAGTAGCTGGAAAATGTCATTAGGTACACGGCGAACCTTGCCGTATTCCGAGATTTACCTGTAAACTGGTGGCCCGGTGAGTTACCGAGACGTCTAATGACATGGTGGAGCATTACAGGTAGATAGCTACAGGTGTAGGAGGTGGCCACCTTCACGCACACGTCGTAACTCATGACCACCGAACGTGCCCTAATATGCAGAGTCAAACTGGGAATTCCGCGACGTCGTCGTGGGTATCTGTGATAGGGTGAAATCTATCCTTACGACCACCCGACCTACGACCACCCGACTTAAACGACTATCTGCACTAATTGTTTGGCATCCAGTTTTCTCATACGCGGGTATAATAGAAACGGTAACCTGCCTCCGGATACAAACCGCGAACAAGGCACATCGAAGTGTATGATCCCAAAAGACCAACAATTGTGCAGTACCAATACCGGATTTCCTGTTCAGCGTTATCCCATTCATTGACTGCCACTGCACGACAGCCAGTCCCTTATTAAGGCTGCAACTGAAACGGTCTTCATTACAAAAGTCTGTGCGTTTGTATTTCGCATTTAAAACCGGTCCCTTATTAAGGCTACCACATCACAGTTCAGAGGGCGCTTCCATTGTCTAATTGGTAGCGCATTGGATCACGGATCACTACCGTCTGAGTTCGAATCTCTGCGTGGGCATATCTGAAGGTTGTTTCATCTTTGACTTCGCTTCGTTACCTTCTGAGCTCGCTCGGCCCATTTGCCTACCATGTGCACAAAAGTGGCCGTAAAACATCAATCATCAATCAATCGATCACATTATAGTCCACCAGGTATGGCCTTAACAGTTATATTATATCGGATCCGTGCAAACTCGTACGGCAACACAAACACCCGTGCACATGTCTCCGATAATACACATGTCATAATATATCGGCTTACTCGCTGTGTAGGAATTGTTGACGCAGCGACCGAACTGTCCAGTGACGCTTCGGTGAACGCCAATAAAAATGTGGCATATCTGTTTATAAACACATTTTTAATCCCGTATTGTAATTGCTAATCTCTGACGATACGCCATAAGAAGCTTTGCTTTATATTTCACGGCCCAGTGAGGTTCTTAGGCTCCGACCTCAACGGAACGGAACCGACCTAAAGTCGTGCCGGTTTTCGAAATAAATAAATAAATAAAGTCAAACAGCTTCACGGATCGCATTGTTCGCGCAGCTCTCAACCGTTAGCACCCGCTCGCTCATTAATTATTAAAATTAAGTAGGATTACCTCGGCCGATTGCGCTACTGCAGCCCTCCGCCTCCTGCCTCCTCCCCTCCCTCTCCAGCGCGCTAGAAGAAAAACCACGCAACGTCCGCTCGAAAGAACAATAATTGACTACGGACCAAAAACGAGGCCGAAGTCCACATAAGTCGCTGAATTATTGAACTCCACCGGCTAGCCACTGGCACCGAACGTAGAATCTAGCCACACGTTGCCGGAAGACCACAAAACTCGGTCCTCGGCGCTTGCTGGCCGGTTCTGGTTAGCCATTTTACAAATGAGCCCCGTCGTTAGCCGAGCCGAGCCGAGCCGAGCCGAGCTAATTTGCGCGAGCCCTCAACTGTGACGCTGCTCGGTGGATTTGCCTGAGAAAGAGAGAGAGAGAGAGCATTACGCTGATGGAGCTAAACGAAACTAGTGCTGTTTAGTGTTTGGTAGTGTTAGCAGTCGGTTATTTAAGAGCGTTGGCCGACGCTAGTTGGCGTGTAAGTGACGCGAGTTGGAGATTCCTCGCCTTAACTCAGGTAGGAGTATGGGCCGATGAGCCAACGAGGAGGTGAAGGGCGCTTTTGGACGATGAAGCACCGACCCGGTCGGAGTGAGCTACAGGACAGCTAGTCCGGTGTTGACTCCTCCCCTACTTCACCATCCCTCAGTGGATCAGTGGATTAGTGGATTAACCCCAATATTAAGACGACACTTCGGGATTACGCTAGCGCCGGCTGTTATTAGGTGCAAATGTTTTTCGATGTTTCACCTATTTGATGATCGTCCAATATGCGCTCTCAGCGTGTTTATCGATTTCGGATCCAATGGCTGCCATATCTTAGCGACAAATCAACGGCTCGGAGGAATTTTCAGGCCACTCTCGGGTCACTGGGTCAAACGTGGACGTCGACGAAACATACGAAACTAACGGATTAGAAACGACCACTATCGATCCGACTGCGATACCTCGAACGAAAACAGTCAACGATATCGGATTAACGCCGATTAATCTGTGTGCCCTTCTTTTGACCAGTTGTTTAGGTCCAATTTGATGCGTCGATTCTTGTGAGGAGTTCGCCTTTTTTCGATGCACAGTCGCGATGTGCTCGCTGCGCACAATGCAATAGTACTCGCGGCAGTACTCTTCGTGCCAATGCGACGATCGCGAGTTCAGCCGTTCATCGATCGGCTGGCTTTAGATCCCCGCGGGCAGTATTGACTTGAACCAACAACTCAAACAATCCGATCATCTCCACAGTACTGACAGCTACAGCTTTGACGTGCCTTTCGTGTGAAAGGGCGAGCTCGTCGAAACACACACCCCTCAATCTCTCACCCCCCCCGTGGCATTGCGTGTAAACATGTTTACTCGTAGATGTTTACTATAAAGTGTTTACTGAGAGACTTTTTTGGTCGCCGTTTTCCTTCGGATGCCGTGCTGGATGAAGGCTGATCACAAAACTGTGCCCGTCATTTCAGACGTTCGAATGTTTCGTGACTGAATGACAGTCAGCGGTATTCGTGTTCGGATATTATATATTGACAGCATACTACAGAGGATATCGCTTGTTCTTGTTGCACTGTTATTGGAGTTCGATGCCAGTTACTGAGATATGTGTGCGAGTGTGTCGCGTGGAAGTTTTGTGGCAGGAAGAAACTGGCACATAGGTACGGATATAGGTAAATATTAGGTGTGTGTTTGTGTTTTTGTTTGTTTGTTTGTTTGTGTGTGTGTGTGTGTGTGTGTGTGTGTGTGTGTGTGTGTGTGTGTGTGTGTGTGTGTGTGTGTGTGTGTGTGTGTGTGTGTGTGTGTGTGTGTGTGTGTGTGTGTGAACTCTTGGTCAGAAAACGAGCCAGCATCGGTTGAAAGAAAAAAAATAATCTTTGACTTTCTTGGTTTTCTCCATTCCAGAAGCACAGAACCACGCCATTACGTGCCATTAATCGCCAGCTATAGCGACGTTCCTGTTTACCATTGAGCCGATTGACTGGGTTTCAATGGCCCTAAAAAGGACATTCTGCGGCGTGGAGAACCTTACAATAGCCGAAGGTAGTACGCCACTCTGGGACACAAGGTCAGTAATAGGCATTATCTTTGAAACAGATGGTTGCAACGAGAAAATAGTCGAACTGACTCGCCTATTGTCTTCGAATACACGTATAGATCAGTGGCCACTCGTGCTATTCGCTCCCATAGACAACGCACTGACTTCGGGCGATTCGAGTAAACAAGCGGTCGGTTTACACAGGTGGCGGCCAGTTAATTCGGGGCTTTATTGTATATGTACACAGACTTAGGTATGTGAGTGTAATCCTCTCGCTATACACATACCCGTCAATTAACACCTCTTGCAATGGACTTTTTGGCGGAGGAGAGATTCTACGTTCACTTTGTCGAACCACAGAATCGGAGGAAAATGTTCAGTAGGTCATGGGTACCATTATATTGTTGATCCCGGAAACCGGTCAATAGACACGCTTTAGTGGGTTTGTCTGCCATAACTTATGTTTGATAAATCAATGTATTTCTTAACAAGTTTTCATCTTCTTGCGTTCATTTCTATTGAGTGATAAGTAAATATCGGGCACACGACAGTGAAAACACGGGCATCTTATTTTGTTATTAAGTCAGCATCATTTAATTTAAATCGGTCCACAGCTTCCATTGCATATCAACCACAATCCCCCTCCCCCAAAACTGTTATGTCCTATCTTGGGTGTGATAATTGATGTTTTACGGCCACTTTTGTGCACATGGTAGACTAAATGGGCTGAGCGACCTGCAAAGGTAATGAAGCGAAGTTAGAGATGAAACAACCTTCAGATATGTCCACGCCGAGATTCGAAGCGCGGGTGGTAGTGATATGTGGTCCAACACGCTACCGTTAGACCATGGATGCGCCCTGTCCCATCTAGGAATGAGGCACGGCTGAAACCGAACCGCTCACTGACTGTGTGCATTGAAAACGGGAAGATCGTCCCGGACTATGACAGCAATTAAAACAATATTATTCGGTGATTCACGGTACGAAGGCGATAGTGCTCTCTGACGGTGGCCGAGTCGGTTCTCTCGGTAATTAATCACGGCCGTTGACGTGCCATTGTGCCGAATCGACTCTAAATATTGTCGCTTCTCCGTCTGGCTGTCGTTGGCCGTCATCGGGTGAGGCCTCGCCCCGGGGGAATCTGCTGGGCAGGTGTGTCACGGGTTAATACACAGAATCGGACGCCCCGTGTGCCCGAGAGGCCAGGCGGCGACAGCGACCGTGGCCTAAACGATCAATTAGTTTTCTGGCCAAGGCAGCTGCCTTCTATCACACACACACACGCACACGCACACGCACACACGCACACGCACACACGATCTACAAACAGACGCGACACACCACGGGTTCACATCTTGTTAGTGGCGTCCGGCGTTTATGTCCTACAAAGGGCAAAGGTTCATGAGCCCACTATTCGTTGATTTCCACATGATGTATTCCACATTTTAGTGGTACGGTTTTATTTATTTTTAATCAGAGATGTTGGACTTGGAAGTGTGGCGTGAAAATGTCCACCAAACAGCCGGTTCTGTGTGGCAGCGATCGCCTCGGGCCGAGTGGGGGGGTAATTGGCAGTTCCCGTGGCGAGAATTTGGCTTTATAAAACAAGAACTGGTGATTAGAATTGGTTCAGACAATGGTCGTCAAACGCCCGATGTCTTGGTATTTGCAGCAGTTTGTGTGGTCGACCAACGTCAATATTTGTCACTCGAGTTCGGGGTAATAGGTTGCGAAAATTAATCCCAAACAAAACACTCGGTCGTTTTTTCGGTTTTTTTTCTTCTGCACATTCCGGTACTTTCAGTATTTAGAACGACTTTAGGAGGCGTGCAGTTGCCATGGATTCTAAAGCGACCGTTGCCCAAACTGCCGGTGGTGGTGGTGGTGGTGGAGGAATTTATGGCTTGTTGAATAAAACTATCAAGTTGCATGCCTATTTACATTGGTTGCCGCGTTTTTGCCTATCCCGGTTTTAGGGCTTGAGGCAGTTTCGTGAAAATATTGCCGTCTCTTCAAGAAAGGATCACCCTACTCGGTGTTAGCGCCCGCTCGAGAACAACGGAACGCTAATCGTTTTTTCTCCGATAACATCGACAAACCTACAGCGACAATCTTAGCTTTGTAGATGGCCCAGATAGTAGTGCGTTGGTCCATTTAAGAAGTATCTTCGTTTCGAATACGGCGTTTTGTTTTCGCCGATTTTCGACTATTTGATATCGTCGGTTGATACTATCACCCGACATCAGATAAGCTTAGTAGGCCGCCCGAATTGGCTGTTTACCGGTTTTATAGAAACTCTGAGGGGTGAATACGTCAGTATTCTTTTCTGGTTGTACATCGTCCTCAACGCCATTTTCTTGTTATGCGGCTGATGTGCTTTTCATCGAGTCGAACAAACAGCGTTTTGAAAACGATTACGGTCTCTAATAGGTTCGTATCGCAGCGCATCGTAAACAATCACGGGGTTGAGTGAGCGATCGTTGTTGTCAAAGAGGCCGGAGATAGTCTCGCCTATCAAATAGAGGACGATCTGGCTATTTCCTTGGGAAATGAAACGACAAGGGTGAAACCTTTTATTGTCTCTAGACCAGTAATTGACCGAGAAACGAGTGGGACATCATAACCAGGAAGGTTCTTGGATTGCTGAGTTTATGCACGAATTGTTCGAACCATTCTACCTTTTGAGAGAGTATGATATGACCTTTTTTTATAAGCCAACGATTCTGATCAACAAAATGATAACCCGATCAAAGCCTGTGTACGTAATTCGTGTCGCCATGCCGTGTTAATGTGACATTATGCGGGCACCTGCAAGATTCCAAAGTATACTGCCAATAAATGGTTAATCTCAATGTGGCCCAAAACGTTATTTCTGACATATCAGCTACGTCATGACATGTTTTGTGTTGTAGGCTTCAAGCGGTAGCTCGGTGGGTTCTAGCAAATTCGCCCCCCCCCCCCGGGGGAATCTCCATCAAGCTTAAAGCTACCACTAAAGAGTACTAGTAGTAATAATATATCATCACAAAATACTTACTCATCATCATCATCATCATCATCATCATCATCGTGATGTGAAATGGTAATAATTATTTTTAAGCTGACGTGAAAGTATTAATGATACACTATTTTCAGGTCAATGCCATTTGCGTTGATCTGTGGCACTCAATCGCAGTATAGTTGGTATTTGTTATCCATACCGATAACCCGAAACAAATCGGCATCATCAGCTTTAACCAGACATGGGGTCAATTCCATTTGGTCAATTCCAATTCCATATCAAATTTATCATTTCCAATTCCATTTGTTTTTTAAATAATTAATTCCAATTCCGGAATCGGAAGTGACCCCATATCTGGCTTTAACCACATATTGCTACACCTGAGACCAGCGCCGCATTTCCCGTCATCCACCATCCACCCCCTCGTCGCCGCTCTCGACGAGACTAGTTTGTTAACGAAATCAGGACATTCATCGGTTAAACGAGGCATCGAGCGGGAATGGTCTTTGTGATTCGGGCATTCATCGCAAATGGGATGCCGATCCTTCGAATAGATATGCACAGCCAGGCGGCATTATTTTAAGTCCATTATGAAAATCAAGTGGCCGGCCAAGTTTATTGATAAATCGGTTTTTAGAAAAACATCAAAGACGGCTTTAATGTCTTGTATCGCGGAAGATAATGAAGCCAATAAAGTGTTGCAGCGGCGCATGTCAATTTTACACTCCAGTGCCGTAAACAATTTTTAGCCCGACGGTTAATAGAATTTCATGGCTAACAAAACGCCAGTTATTCAAGTGCTAGTCCGAGCTTCAGCGCGTGAAGAAGCAAGCCGAGAGACGGCGCACGCAAGGTTAGTAGGGGCTCGTTTTGAAGAGTTCGCCTGCATTTTTTGGTCGCTAATTAGTGTCGCCGTTCCGAGCTTCCGCCGATCATTTATTGTAATGCGAACTGTGGGAGGGACGGAGGGAAAGCTGGCGGGGGGGGGTTGATACAGGTGGCGTAGCTCTTGAAACGGTGAGGTTAGTTGTCGTACAGACGTATCAGATTAACCTGGCTTCGACAGATCAAAGGATAGAAAACCAAGCGCACACCCATGCAAAGCTTTTCGGAAACTGAAAACGATACGAGCTGTTTGTCGCTCCAAATATCGACCCTCCCCTCTCGTGATATTTTGGGGTGGCGGTCCCTGGCTGTCGGCTATTGGATACAGCCACCTGGTGTTAATTTCGGTTGTGTAGTTGTGAGGTCATTGTCGCCGGTGGCGTCAATTTCGTTGTTGTAATGTTGAGGGATATTATTTATGTGGGCGGCTTGTGGGTGTTGGAACGAGGTTGTCTAAACGACAAACCCAGTAGGTGTTGTGCTGTAAAACATAAATAGCAAAAAATCTGGCGCTAAGTTTGGTGTACACAAAATTGATTTAAAACCGTATCAACATGTTAATCCACTAAGTGACGTAAAGATTGATTAATGGACTGTCTGACTAACTGAATAACTGACTGGTCGAATGACTGACTGCCAATGAGACGAAGTGAATGATGAAACGGCCTTCAAACATAGGCCGGTCGAGATTTGAACCCATGTGTTAGAGATCTGTGGCCAATCACGCTACTAGTAAAGCGGCACCCAAATCCTACACGGACACTCGGGGGTGGGTGGGGGAAGGCGGGAAGCCTTTGTAGCTATGTTGATCAAGATGAATATCTGACAGAAGTAAATGGTGATATTGATGGAAAATATTCATGTTTCTACAGAGGCTTGAAAAAAATGGACATGATACTAATATCCGGAGAAATAATGTCCAAATAATTATAGATGGTTAATACGCAAAAATAGCTGGATATTAGAACAATATACTCAATATTATAAATAATAATAATAATAATAATAATAATGTTAAATTTATAAATTAATAGAGAAATAAATCAAGAAGGAGAGTACTATCGTTGAATTGAATGTAAACATTGGCTGCTGTCAATTAATAAAATGGAAAATGTTGCTGTAAATTAATGGAAATTTCAGCGCCGGAACTGTTATATTTCTGACATAGTTCGGTGTCGTCTACGTTCTTAAAATGTGAATTAAATTATTACTCTCAACCACCAGCTGATTTAAATTATCTAACAAACGTTTTCGGGAGCCGAGGATAAAATTGAGACCAGATGTTACTCGTATAACATATATACACCACGTATGTTGTTAGTTATGGAACACAGGGCCATAGTAATGGATTAAAATACGAAACGGCTCCAAGTTTAAATGTACCCCTAAATTATTTATTGGGTCCGCCTTTTTGTCGACTCTTACGACTCGAAGGCGGTTTGAGTAAGCCGAAGTGTCATTGTAAAAATGATCAAATGGCAACTATTGTTTATGATGGTTTGTTTTGGGCGTCTTTGTGTGCTGATTGTTAGTGATATGGAAGCCACCTGGATGAGTAACAATATCACGACTGTTATCTGGAAATATTATCATCCTGGTGTCATCTGCTCATATAATAATAATAATAATAATAATAATAATAATGGGAAAAGTAGGGGGAATGAAGAAGACAGTAAAAATAGCATTCCCTTTGTATCATATGTAGTCTTGAATCAATGCATCGATATAATAATAATATAATAATAATAATAATAATAATAGTGTATATTTAATAAAGCGTCCTTACTAGGAGGAGCCATTCAAAGGCGCTGCACAAATAATTTGTAATATAATAATACCCCAAATAATATGTCTGTAAAAACACTATAAGAAATTATCTGTGAAAGAGACCTTGAACATGTGTGGTTTTGGAACGGATTAAAATTTCCAAGAGATGACGCATTTCTAATATTTGCCGGCAACTTATTCCACAAAATGGCGGCTGCAACACTAAACGCACAATCACCATATGACTTGAGCCGAGACACTGGCACCTGCAATAGTATCTGACTGAGTATTCGGGATGACTTTCTAATGGACGCCAGTTCACACAGGTATTCAGGATACGCTGTCTAACAGGTGGCCAATGTAGGTTTTGAAGAATTGGGGTATTTGTCACTATGCGAGCTGCACTATCAAATAACGGAATGAGGCCCGAGGTACCTAAAAGCCTAGGGTTAATATGACCGTAGTAGTAGTAGTAATAGTACTTATTACCACCACTACTATTATTACTAGTACAACAATAGCAACAACAACAACAACTACTACTACTACTACCATCAGTACTAATATTATCACAACCACCTCCACCACCACCACTACTATTACTACTACTACTATTACTACTACTACTACTACTAATACTACTACTACTATAACCACCACCACCAATAATATTACCATCTCACCACTACTATTACTACTACTATTAGTACTACTAACACTAATACTATGCGTTCCAATAGGCCGTTACTGTACCCGTAGCAGCACAGATGGCCAAAAAAGTTCAACCCTGGCTAGCTAATGCCTGAAGGAAGTTTCATCGGCGACTGTTCGACCTAGTTTATCCCAAATGCGCAGAAAAGTGGCCGCAAAACAACAATCCATCCCATCACGATAATTGTCAACATGCCACTTTTTTACCATGTCAATAGTATTTAACGTCTCACATTGCACCGAGTTTAAATATAAAACCTTAAGCCATTCCAGTGCTAGATGGCAGTAAATAGTATTAACTAAGGATAGTAAGATAGTTATCGGTTAATTATAATTTCCGAGACAATGAAGTAATTATTTAGCAGATTGTTATATCCATATAATATCAGACTGTTTGTCAATTATCTGGATGACAACAGTCATAATTGATTTAGCTGTCAGATTATGATGTCAACAAATGGACATCAGTTATTGGTAATTACCATGTTGGGGTGGCTTCTCTCTGTGTGTGTGTGTGTGCGTGTGTGTGTGAGCGCTATTGTAAATGTATTTTAATATCATTACAATTATGAGTGGTTTATTTACCGTATGTCAAGGTATATGGACACAGATTAATGTGATGTTATTGAAATGATAATTAAAACTGATATTATATTAAATATAATAACTTTCTCATGTAGTCTTGTCTATATATATATATATATATATATATATATATATGTGTGTGTGTGTGTGTGCGTGTGCGTATGTGTGTGCGTGCGTGCGTGCGCCTCTATTCTAACCCAAAAAACACTCACAAGCCCCCCTACCAAATAAAACATTCACGTCCTTCGCACAAACTCTCCTATTTCCATTTAGAGGTCCCCTGCCCGACAAAAGTACAGCTATTTATAATCAGTCCCCAATTTACAGCCGAGTTAACTATATCATCTCGTCTTGTTAACACTTGATCAATGGCTATTAGAAATTTGCATTCATGCAGTTAGGCATAATTGGAATTCTTTGATCTTGTCGGAATCAATTACCGCCTTCAAGGACCCGTTATCGACTACACCTTGTCGCCTAGAATTTCTTGTCCTGTCCTCGGAGACAATGGGAAGAGCGGACATCGTCGGTTATGTTTTTGTCGAACATTTCTGTCGGATGTCTTTCTTCTTATTGTAAATTGAATTGGATGTTGGTTATTGTTTGTTATAAAATGGATTGTTCTGACACACACTCACACGCATACACACATACACGCACACAGACAGACAGACACACGTACGCACGCACGCACACACACATACACACACACACATATATATATATATACACTGCTGGATGTCATATATATATATATATATATATATATATATATATATATATATATATATATATATATATATATATATATAGCTTTATAATCTTACGACATTCCACTGAAGTATTAATAACGTGCTATTGCTAGGTAAACTTCACCTTTCACGCAAAAACCGCGAAAGAACATTATCATAATCATTAAGTCTGAAGGTCAAACAAACAGAAAGGAAAAAGAGAAAAAATAACAACATCGAAGATTTACTTGTCCACAATATGCAGCCATTAACAACAACAACAACAACAACAACAACAACCGCCATCCCCTCTCAATAAATAAACCGCGTTATGAATAAAAGAAGTTTACTTTCCATTGAAATATTTTTATTCGTCGAGCCTATGGCCCGATATATATATATATATATATATATATATATATATATATATATATATATATATATATATATATATATAATGTCCTATGTAATACCACCGTAGAGATGTTTGTACATAAATTATTTGCGAGTGTTTCGTAGCGTAAATTCAACAAACGAGTTTTATTTCGGTACAAAACGTCGTTCGCTTACTTTCGGATATCTTAGTATCTGAAGCGATCCCATTATGGTATGTATGCGCAATTGATGATGATAATGCTGATGGTGATGATGATTGGTGTTTTACGGCCACTTTTGTGCATGCGGTAGGCTAAATGGGCCTCCAAAGGTAATGAAGCGAAGTCAAAGATGAAACACCCTTCAGATATGCCCACGCCGAGATT
Organism: Paralvinella palmiformis; assembly: GCA_025642065.1. Lineage (NCBI taxonomy): Eukaryota > Metazoa > Annelida > Polychaeta > Terebellida > Alvinellidae > Paralvinella > Paralvinella palmiformis. Next base: position 16,584 of record JAODUP010001662.1, read on the forward strand.
CGAACTCGGATGGTAGTGATCTGTGATCCAACGCGCTACCAGTTAGACCACGGAGTGGGATTGGTGTGTATTTATTTAATGGGAGCTCAGAAACTATTGTACTTCGTGATATCGGATGGTAGCCGTGTAACTGATGGATGATTCGAGTAAAGACGTCGAAGCTGCTGTTACGTCTTTAGGCACGGGAGTTAGGTCTATATTGCTTACGGTCGTGTATAAATAGGGCTCCCTGGTGGCTACGCCACTGCTTTAAAGCCACATTATATGGTCCATCTAATCGCCACCACCACCACCATCGTCATCCGGTCAAAGTGCTGCATAACTCCGAAGAAGACCGCAAACACCCGATGCATGCACGTCCTTCAGCGATACCTTACACCATAAGCGGGTATATTCAGCCGACCTTTGATGTTGGCTGGCGCGAAAAACAGCCCTAAAAGTTAAGGTCACGGCGTGGCTTTGTTGTGGCGTTGTTGGCCAGGTCCGTCTAATTGCCACAACAATATCGGATGGCACATCAATCGATATCTCCCGGAAAACAATAGTGTCATCTGTTAGTCGGGTGAACGAGCCATGACGCGAACATTGAGCGTGTTTTCATACTTTCGGCGATAATTAATTAATGCTAAAATGAGTTAAGTGCAATTAAGAGGCAAACGGCGACGATGAAACCATATAAAATCAGCTGCCAGCACACAGCTAGCCATCATATTGGCAGCTGACGTCATTCTGGTGAAAGGAGGTCATAGGAAATTGGAGAGATGTGTTTTCTGTCTGTGTTTATCTATTTATTTATCTCGCTTGAACGTGTAAACACAGCTCGGAACTCTCGTCATTCTTAGATTGAAAAGAACGGGTTCATCTAAAAACATTCCTCGTTATACATGGATATAAAAACAGGATCTTCCCTGTACATGGATATATAAACACCCGGATCATACGTTGATCTCGAACGAAGGACTTGGGTATATGATAATCCGAGTCATCAGTTGATCCGGAAAGATGGACTTCCAGATTGGACACAGAACAAGAATCAGAACTAGACCGAGGCGGATTTGGTACGTTTTATAAATTTGAAACATGGCATAGGATTGACGTCAAGGGTTCAGTAATTGATTTAGAATAATTTTGATAATATCCTGTTACGCTCATTTAAAAGAATATTTGTGTGATATATATGTACAAGGGAGATTAATGACAAGAACACTTTGCTTGCATAGTCACGTAATCTCTCTCTCACACACACACACAAACACACACACACCACACACACACACACAGAGAGAGAGAGAGAGAGAGAGATATATATCGTAGAAGAAACCCGCAGTTCAGAAAGTAAAACGAGGCTGTATACAGAACACCCCATATGATTGAATCAAGAACGACACACATAACCTATCACCAATCGTTCTTCTACAACAACATGACCTCGTATTTATTAAGGATTTACTAAATATCGTAATTAAACATAAAGACAGGTTTAATCGATCCCTACCTGCCAAATATTTCACTAATTAGCAACATGGATCAATCACTTGATCCCAGTACCCCGGATTGTCGTATAATAACTGTTATAGGACAGCCCAGGGTTGTTTTAGCATCGTCAAATCAGGACCTCCCCCCAATCTGCTGTAAGGTAAGATGGCTCCGTGATTAGGGGGGATAGATATTATAGGGGTTAGAATCCAACATCCCGCCTTTAATCTTTCCTGTATTCACCTCAACGGTTGAGTCGGCAATAAATGAGTAACTCGAATACTCCCCGGGGCGTTTTGTATTTTTCAGAATTGTACGGATTCCTATTCGGGAGGAGGTAGCAGTTACAATAAACCTCCTTGGCCCGAACGAGAGATTAACTCCTTAGAATAGATGAGATTGTTTCCGATTGTAAACATTTGTCTTTTGTTTATGATTGCTAGATCCTGTAAACAAAAAAATTATATTAATTATTTAAATTATTTCATCTAGCCATACTTTGGTTATTAGCAGTGATCAGTAGGCTTCTGGCTAATGCTATCCCGATTGTTATTCCTTGCGCATATCGATCCTTTCTCGACTACCATACGAGTATTCAACAGTATTCAATGGTGACAGGGCCGTGCTGTGTGTTCGAATCCAACTCGTACCTGTATTTGCCGGATGTTTACCCGGGGAGTTGAACCCTCGCCGAGCTCAAATATTCCAGGCCTGATCTGTGTCGAGGCAAAGCAAATCTTTCACTGATTCATTCTATTCAATATTTTTCTATAGGACTACCGTATGAGCAGAACGTCAGGGGATATGCGCCCTCCTTCTAAATGGGAGGGGCGTCGATATTTGGAATCGGTCCAAAATATTCCGAAGTTGAGCTTTCTAATTTATAACCGGATTTATTTACACCGAACGGCGCCAACAATGGCGTATTGTCTTTCAAATTACCGCCATATTGAATGTCTCCAAAACGCCGAGCGGTCCGCCCGAATGGCACATTTCGCCTTTGTGCCGAGCCGAATGTTGTCAGTTAATTAGCCGTCGGTTGGCGGGTGTATTTAGACGATCCCTCGAATTTGAAACGCCGACACGGTGACACTAAATACCACCATAATCGCGATAGAATTGCGGCGATGTCGAATTTCGGTATCGACCTGGTTCGTAGCAACCAGATTATCGCTCGACAAAATACCGAATGCGCAAGAATTAAACAGGCTAAGATTATTAATATATATCTTGATTACAGGGGATTAAAATCCTAGTGGGGGGGATTGTGCTATATATTGTTTTATGGTGGTAAATATAAGATTTATATGCTCGGCTGATTGTCAACAATTAAGCTTTGTATACTTTGAGCGATGTATAGAGCTTGTGGCTTCCAGAATGTCAAAGTTTTGATTGCAATCGGTGGAATGTTGTGAAACGCTCCTGGATACAATATGACAGTTATTCCTGGCGTACACGAGTACGTGCTTGCACACAAATTAAGCACACAACTCACACCTGCAAATAATATATAGACTCGTTTCAATGTTTATACTTGTGTGTGTGTGTGTAATATATATATATATATATGCGCGTGGGGGGATCTCGCATGCGCGTGATTACATACTTAGATAGTGCTGGGATACCTGTTATAAGTAGCTGCCGTTATCAGTAGAAGTTGTCAAATCACATTACAGGCTGTTCATAAACGATTTCAACTTGACGCCAGGCAATCGAAATTACAGGGTGACTCGGAATCTTTGATAAAATAGCACCAGTCATATGTAGACTCTATATGAAAAGCTACATGGAAATGTAATGCTGGGAATAAATTTTGTGGATGATCCCACCATTGTTCCGACAGCACACCTTCCCAAACGGAATAAGTAAAAATAAAATAAAATCTAAGAAAAGGGTTTGTAACCAGAACTTAAAATCAGCCTTGAGGCGGGTGGCATCATTGTCTCAGTCCCCCCTCAAACTATACCATCAAATAGCCTTGCCATATCTGGGCAGAACTGTATATCCGTCCTCTGTATGCTTCATACAAGAAATTGTGGGTCTGACCAGAAGGCCTTCAGGGGAGAGAAGGATTGTTAGTCAGTTGTCGGGAATTATGGTTGTCGTAATAATGAGATTTCGTAACAGCAAGATGTGTAACTGATGTCGTGAGAAAAGTGAAGAAATATCAGGCTATAGGAGAAATTATGTTGTCATGGCAATATGGCTATCCCGTGGTGGTGAATAACTGGACTGAGAGAGATCTGGAGTTTTGTGGCTCTTCTAAGAACTTTAGATTGCCGCGTTATCTTCAATTTTGGTTTCTTGTTGGTATTTTGTTAGCTGATGATGATTGATGTTTTACAGCCACTTTTGTGGATATGGTGGGCTAAATGGGCTCCAAAGGTATAATGAAGCGAAGTGAAAGATGAAACATCCTTCAGATATGATTCGAACTGAGGTGGTAGTAATCCGTGGTCCAACGCGCTACCAACTAGACCAAGGAGGCTAACCCAATTCACAATAAATTATCTCAGTTGAATCAATTAAATTCCCGTTACAACTAAGGCAAATTGGTGGGCTTAGTCAGGTCCATCGTGGCCTTGTTGGATTCGATCTAGGAACTTCTCAACTCCGAGTCACCCCTCTATCAATTGAGCAAACGCGAAAGCCTTGACGATACCGTATCTAGAGGCCGTGAACCTGGGACAGGCTGAACAATAATTCGTTCCACAATCATTGTATTAAGTATCCCAGGTCTTTGATGCCGTCGTATCGGTTACCAGCAAACCATAGTCCATCTATAGTTTTTCGACTGCCCGTATATCGCAAACCTTAAACAGCGGCGCGACTGAATGGCCAACCCACTCCACCCCCACCGAACGCGGAGGGCGTCTTGTTACGGAATCCACATTCTTCGCCATGCCAAACGATTACCAGCGTGAAATATTCATAAACGGATTATGACCATTTAGCTGCGCATTAATGTTGCCGTATTACAACGGGTCGGCAAGATACTTTATCAATTAGCACTCAGCCTTAAAGAATGGGCTCCGTTTGACAAGTGGCGCCAAGCTGTGTGTATGCCTGTGTATGTGTTAATAACTTATTTGCGAACGAAACCAGACGGAACGGCATATATATATAAATATATATATATATATATAAGTATACGTACGTGGCTGAGCATATTCGGTTTACATTTAACCCCAGGAACGACATATTTCGATACATTATTCATTCCGGATGAAGACGTGCCCATTTTTAGACGCCGACATTTTCAGTAGATTTCTAGTGGATTTTGCTCGAAAGTACCCTAGAAATATGGATTACATTTTCCGAGACGTTGTTTGGCTGGATTGTTCTGCATTGAAGACAGTAGGAAAACAACGGCTTCCAATAATTTGATTTGTTTGAAAGATCCACTATCGTCTTGACAGAACACCGTGGATATGGGACGTGGCTTATAAAAGACTGCAACTATACAGATATTGCTCGAATGTTGAACTTGTATGTGATAGAATGCACTCGGATTAAGAAGCAGACGACATTTTCAATACAAGTGTATTATCCGATAAGCACGTTTTGTCCGTGTGCAGTTGCGTATTTGCCTAACGGAAGCTACGCCGCTGTAGTGTATTTTCATACATGAAGGCAGACCACTAATATATATATATATATATATATATATATATTAGTTAATGTGATTAAGTCGATGGTACGTGCGTCCGTGTTTCGAGTTCGGCTGCCGTACTCTGCTTAACTCTTGTTATGGAGAAAAGGACTGCTGGATCCCACAGGTGGTGGACTGTACGCGGTGTACAAACGACGACGCATTTGGTGTCGCGTACCGAACGTCAGAGAGTACAGTGTGCCCGCATGGTACACTCTTGTCATCGCTGTGTTGAGAGGTTTGTGTAAGATGTGTTTTCTGAGCGCATGATCGTCTCTCATGAATTTCTCTCTCATATATATATATATATATATATATGTGTGTGTGTGTGTGTGTGTGTGTGTGGCGAACATGCTTCGGAAAAGATTTAAGCTATCTTTAAACAGAGGTGGTATTTTAAGGCAGGTCTCACATTCTATTATCAAAGAGAACTAATACTATATTGAGGCGACCACCTGTTGGCGGTATATTTTATACAGGTAGCCTGTCAAGACAGGTCACTGTAGAAGCGGATTTAACCGCATGTACAAATATTCACACACACACACACAAAGAGAGAGAGAGAGAGAGAGAGGGAGAGAGAGACGCACGCATGCACGCATACACCCGCACTCATCCAAATGGACAAACAAAACAAATGAAGCAACAAAAAACCCAAACACATATACCGAACTCTTGCACCCAAACGAATGACGAGACAACTCGCCATGGTTATCTATATTAGAAGACCCCAGTCGTGCCATCTCTCTATTTACTCCCACCCATTATCAGCCTAACCCGTCCACATACAAAATGTCGACCCGTTCACATCCTTTACACTTTTGTGATCCGATTTCACGCTACTTTCGATACACCTCTTTGCCTTTGCTTTATGGGTCATCCATCTTGGAATGCCTGACCCCCGGTCTACGTCACCTATAGGGGTTGTAGTCGGACCGGAGCACCAGCGGCTATGAGATGTTTCATTAAAATTCCTACAGCTCCGTGAATACCTGTCTCTGTCGCCTCCGTCCCCCTGCCATCCCCCCCCCACCCCCCAGTTCTCACCCGCTTCATTACTACCTGGCGAAAGGTAATGGAGAATAACGACATTATTACATTACTGGTATCCTTTGTGGATGATGTTCCTGGGTTTATTTGGTCTGATTGAGTTGTCAGGTTGTTAACAGCTAATATTTGCTGCAACAACAACAACAATAAATACTACTACTACTACTATCTTTACTAATAATACCACTACTATCATAATCACCACCGATAGAGGTGCTCACCCCCCCCTCCCCTCCCCCGTTCTGCTGCTGTGAAATGTGCTTGCCTTCTGTGTGCATGCACAATTACATGGGATAACGTCACCGTCAGTGTTAACTCTGATTTGACCAAACGTGGCTCATGCTGGCCCAGAGTGTTAAAGTGGCGGACTAGAATCGAGATGTTCTTAGTACGAACCCACCAACTGCCCGCTGATCTGTCATTCGTGGGCTGATTGGTTGGTTGGTTTATGACGCCGTACCTGATTGGATAATGATAGATTACTATGAATTTTTTAACTGTAATTTACAGCTAGAGGGGAGGGGGTCTTTATAACAAACGCAGTCATTGGAATCACCCAATAACAATAACTAAGTAAATTATTTAAAAAAATAACAATCCCATCATTATGGAAGATAAATCATTCATGGTTCATGTCGAAGTTTTTGTTCTAATTGTTTTTGTTTTGCGTCTAAATTTGGGACGGCAATTTGTGTGAAAATATTTTATCTCGTAATTGCGCCCGAAGCGAGCGATTCGTTTGCGATATTAAGAGTGTAAATGTGCCAAGCGGCGACAGTTTTGCATGCAAATGAACGGTTAACTGGAAATCGGCATGACGCCCAGCTGAAACAGTGGGCCGCTTATAACACGAACGTCAGGCCTTAATGAAACCAATCCAATTTCCGTGCGCGTATGCAACGAAGCAGCTCGGTTCTTGCTCGGTTGCCTCTCTATGCGGCCCGGCGTAGAGCGGCGACGGTGCGATGTTTAAGGCTGCCTCAGCGCGGATAGATATCCATCTTAAGCATGACGATGCGAACTTTTTAGAGGCACATCCGCTAAATCGCCATTCTGTTTTGTCTATCCTAGGAACAGACGAGCGAGCAGCAGCGAGCAGTCAACAAGCAGCGGGTTTTCATCGTGCTCATCACCCGAGGGTACGTACCTACGGCCGGCTTTTGTCTTTCGATGTATTTCTCGTTGATCGGAATCGAAGCGTTTTATTGTCGTTGCCCGCCGAAGCATTCGGCCGTGGCGTGTATTACCGGAAAAATTGCCGTTTGACGTCGATAAGTCGTCGCTATTTTGTATTAATTATGAATTTAATTCGCCAATTAGAGCCAACTGATGACGGTTAAAATAAAACGTCGTGTTTTTTCTTCTCTCTTATAAAAACAAACCATAATTTAGGTCAAGTTGGTGTGAAGCACGGTGGCGGTTCGCTCGATGATCATGACCAAAGGCAGACGATGGCCGAATGCAGTATGGCCTCGTTGCAAAGCACGCATGCGCATAAGGCCGTCGCGCATGCGCAATGCGGCCATTCTGCCTGCAAGTCGCTGCCGTCGTCGCGGGGCAAGGTGAAGGTCTATATCCGGGTGCAGGGCGAGAGCGATGAGACCTGCCTGAGGCAGATCTACAAGCCGATACTCGATATGATCGACCAGAACACGGACGTGATCGATTTCATCGATGACGTAACGATGGACGGCGGCGGCAAATGGCCGCTGTTGCTGTTCGGCGGCTGCAAGGACACGAGCGGGAGGCCGCGCGGCGACGTCCTGGTGACGCCCTCTCTGGCAATCGTCCTCCTGATTCAGGAGAAAGAGATCGTCGGCGCCGACCGTCTCGAGGACGCGTCCAGGTATTTCCGGAAGCCGCCGTGGAAGTTCCACCACAGCGAATGGGTGGCCGCGCACCGGATCAGAGCGTACCCGTACAACAGTCTGGATTATTTCTCGGTCGCCGACGAGCTGCCGGTATGCTCGGTGCGCCAAGTCCACGGCAGCAAGGAACACCTACGACTTCAGCGATACGTCAGCCACGAGAACTGGCCCGACACGCTCAACCTGTACAAGCTGATCATCGACCGAAACCCGGACTACCACAAGTCCGACTTCTGCGTGTTCACTGTCGAGATGCACCGCCAGTACACTGTCCAGTTCGCGCTAAAGCGCCTGCCCAAGGGCATCTCGGTCAGTCTGCCCTGCCACACGGTGCTGAACTTCCAGGTGTCGGACGCCTGTGCCCTGGTGCCGCTGCTTCCACATTCGTGCCAGAAGCTCAGCGACACCAGGTGGCAGACTACGGACCTCGACGGGAACGAGCTCTTCCTCGAGGTCGTCTCGGCCAAGCGGCGCACGCGGCAACGACCGAGGTCTCGGACGAAATCTCAGGGTTCCCGACGGTCAGTGAGCTCCACTTCGAGTTTCGCGAGCATTCTTTTGGACACGGCCAAGGAGTTCATCGAAGCTGAAGAGAGCAGTTCGGCGTCTGTCTTCTCCGAACCGTACGTCTTCCAAAGGAGGAATGAATTCTGCGCTGACGAATCATCCTCATCCTCCGTGGCCCATTCGGTGCTCGGGTTTGAGTCGTCGAGGGGGCATTTGGGCGAGACGGGGATAGACATGTCGTCTTTTGATGAGACCCGGCCCCAGGTGCAGCCAATCAGTGGCAATGGTACGCCGGGCGACGATTTCGGGACGCAGCTGGCGCCAGCTGACGGTGCCAGAAGTCCGGGCGACATCGGCGATGTCAGGGCCACCCCCGACCATCGACGGTTCGCGTGGGTCCGCGAAATGCTGGAAGTCGACTCGGGTCTGGCTCCCCGGACGGGCAGACCTGGAGCAGGTCGGATCATCGCGAACAACCGGAGACATTCGCATCAGCACACGGACTCCGGCTTCGCCGAAGACAAATCGGACGAGAGCGGCGACAGGAACAACCATCGCATCGGTTTCACCGGATGCCGACAGATTAACTGTCGTCGTGATGAGGAAAACATTTCCGGTCAATGTTTCCTAAACGGCGATTGTCATCGGGGTGCGTTCCACGATAACACTGACGATGAGGAGGGCGTGGACTTGTGCGACCGGGAGATCGAGCGATTACGGCTGTATCAGTCGAATCCGGATATCTCTCCGGCTACGACGAAAACCGGATCAAGATCAGGTTCGGTGCTATCGCAGACATCAGCCGATCTCACGGATTGTGGTCAGTGGCGCAGGTCGGAGAAGATACACGATGTGTTGAGTAATCGCCGAATTGGAGACGTTCTTCCGAACAAGTTGACATTTGCCCCGCCGTTGTATTCTCGTGGCGGTCACGTGACGCCCGACGTGCACGGTGTCGAGAATGTCAGGGCCACTTCCTGCGTACCACGCGATGTTGCCTCTCCGGGATTTGGCCGTATCCCACCCCGCTGTACGTCTACGCCTCTGGCACACTCGCCCGCATTCCGAGCTGCTTCATCAAGTGGAAGCGACGGCAACCCCGAATTGAAGGAACTGCAGCTCCCTTATAATCAAACCGCTTCTCTACGGAATGGCGACTGCAGGCGAAATGGAAAGTGCTTCGACGAGAGGCCACGGGGGCGACATAAACCGGGATTACCTCCTTTACCAAAGCCTAAAAGAGACGCAAATGCTTACAGGAATAAAATGGACTTGCCAGCATCCGATAATACTCAACAACGAATCAACAATGACATATCGGCCTTTGTTGCGGTTCAGCCTCAGTTTAAAACAAATGCGGATGTTAACAGGACAAACGATTCTGTTGGTACAATTGCTAATTCTCAGTTGCGAGTTACGGCTGAGGTTCACAGTGCTCACTTAGCTTCGCAGACTTGCCAGGTTAATGATAGGGAATGTGAAAGGGGTAGGAATTCCGGAGGAAATGGGGCAGATCCCGAATATAGCTTCGAGGAAGCGGCAATAGACTGTCCACCGTCGTTGGTGACGCGCTGCGTGTCAACTGACGTCAAAAACACTAGCACCGGCCACCAGACGGCAGTACGGCACGAGCAGGGCCACCTGGCGGAAAATGTTACAAACAATACTCCGTCTGAGCCTCGTTACTACTCCGCGACGTCACTCCCGCGACCGAGATCCGTTAGCAAAATGGTGACCTTTGCTGAGGAGGTTCAAGAAAGAGATATTTCCATTTGTATGGATGACGTGTCAGAAACGTCCCGTGATTGGGGGAACATTTCAAAAGTAGACCGAGGCACTGACAAGGATCCAGCCACCATGGGATTTTGGATATAGCATATCTGTTATACATTATCCATCGACTTACAAACCTGTCCTCGGTGAAAAGACACGATGGTGCATTGAACTGTACGGATACAACGATCTAAACTGGGAAATGAACCTAGTTACGGGTTGCTGTATCAGCGACAACTTCGTCGAAGGGGAAATTCGCTTTTTACCCCTTACGGAGAAAATAGTCGTTATTAAGTACACCGTCGTGTTGTTATTCACCGTGTGAATACAAATATTTGTCATGCGTGTATTGTTGGAAATATTAATCTATGTTAATTAACGTTCCCTGCAGAATCGTACGTTCGATATTCTAGTCAAAGCCTTCCTATCCGAACGTACCCGACGACCGCATCAAAACTCAAGGCAGCGAGATCATAGGAGACGAAATAAAATATTTTATTTTACAGTGTATCCGGTCTCATTTATTTCGGTCGGCTATCATAGCGTTGCATAAATAGCTACGTCATAACGTGGCCGGTGCTATATATTGATCGGAGTTGTATTTTTGGTTTTAAATCGCACGCACACATGCGCACGCACACACACGCACGCACGCACGCATACACACACACACACACACACACACACAGAGGCGCACTTTGATGACCTGTTGACAGACATGCTCATCTTCAATTCGTCTTCAGCCATCAGTTATGGTTCACCTCGTTTGTTAGTTTACCTCGCTATCGTTGAGCTACGACGTCAACAAAGAACTCAACACTAAATTAACACGATCATAGGAGGTCAAGTTCGCACAAACCTACAGAGATGGCACATCAAATACAAAAAAAGTTATTAATGATCGAGGAATAAGTAAACCATTTCACATAATTAATATTATGTATAGGGATTTTTTGCTATAACATTTTGACATTTTCTAAAGCAGATTCAATTCGCTATGACAAAAGAACGTTAATTAAAGTATCTTACGGGAGATATATGGTCTGACGAACCGGTTTTTTTAACCGCATATTATTCAAAAGCGTAAAAACTACTGTCTTAAAGGAGGTAATTTATATATATATATATATATATATATATATATATATATCAATTTACCCCTTATGCCTAACGCACAGGCACACACACATATTTACCTCAACGCTTTATTATATATATATATATATATATATATATATATTGTGTGTGTGTGTGTGTGTGTGTATCATCGTTTCATTAATAGATACATACAGTTATCTTCATCTTTATGATGGCATGTTGCTAATTATATTGAAAATATATATTGTTTTATTCAAGTCCGTAGATCTAGTTTAATTGAGATCAAACGCCAGAGACAGAAGGGGGGGGGTTGTCGTACAGGGTAATTATAATAACAGTTAAGTTTAATTTCCCGCCAAAAACCCCGCTTTAACATCTATTTTAAATGTGTTCCTTATATTTACCGATGAAAAGACATCCAGTTTGTATTACTTCCACGCCCACGGCTTATGCAACCATCGACACAACAATAATTCACCACGTTTATAAACCCTGATTTTACAGTCTGCGTCCTCTTTTTCCTCGACCGGAAGTTGGGACCTGTTTGCCATCAAATCGGCGGCCGTGTTCGGTCTAGTTTTCTTTTAGGTCAATCAATGAACACCACTGATCGCTCGGTCTAGATTTCTTTCAGGTCAATGGCATCGCTAAAGTGGATTAATTATTAAGGTTAGGTCATAACGGATTAACCGATGTGATCGTTCATTTTTAAATTGGCACTTTTAACATCTCTTCTCGTTTTTGTTTCAAAAGACACGCGTAAAATCCCAGTTTTTGGAACTCTAAATTGCGAGTTCATCTCCTAATATACAGCAATACCACGCTTTACGTCATTTCGGCCTACGTCATATTTGCCATTACGCCACTTTTCTAGAGTAAATTTCAGTTCAGAGAAGTTCATTACGTCCGACGCAACGTCGGTCAGCTACGTCACCTACGTCATAATAAAAGGACGTGAAATAAATAAATTAACAATAAAGGATAAAAGAAGGTAAAAAATTATTTTCAATGCAATAAAACATATTAAAACATAAAAAGGTATATATATATATATATATATATATATATATATATATATATATATATATATATAAAAAATATTTACATCGAAATGCTTTAAAAACATTTTAATGCATTACGTTCGGTTTACATCAAAAACCAATTAATGACGTATAGATGAGTACAACTGTATTTTTATTAAGACTGCACACCTATTTTCTTAAAGGCAAGCTTCAAATTTAAGATTATTATGAAAACAGACAACCGCTCAATCCAGAGTTAATTCAAATAAATGACGCCTATGTGTGAACTTACCCTGATGATGTATACACGGCACGCTGATTGTCTTACTGGTATCACAAACAACGAAAGGCTGTTACCACGATGAGGTAGGTCAGAATTAGGAATGAGTGAAGTAGATTATCAGTTAAGATCTTAATTACATTCCACTACCAGTATAAATAAGAGAGCCCACATTTGTCAAAAAGAAAGTCCTATTTCTTATATATAATCCAAATTAATAATAATAATAATAAATAATAATAATAATATCTGCCATTTATATAGCGCCATATCCAGCTAGATAGCTGTTCTAAGGCGCTTTACGGTATTAGTATCCCCGACTCAGACCTATATCAATCCAGCACACACCTCAACTCCCAAGGGAACATACAAGGCATGTTACCATTATAGGAGAAAAGCGTTACCGAGACACATAGTCATCACATCCTGTCAGGTTCTCATTTCTGGCCGATTGAACCAGGCACCACTTGACAGCATTGCAGCTACGGAGCTTCGAACCCGCGACTTTTCGGTTATGAGTCCTATTCTCTAACTAACATTACGGTTTTGTTACTGATTGAATAAACATCCTTCCTTAAGGGACAGTCCACCATTAGAAAATATTTATTAAATATGTAATGCTTAGAACAGTAATAAAACATTCCACAAAAAAATTATCACGAAATATACCTGATATCTTACATATAGGGAAATAATCCAAATTACTGGAGGACTGCCGTTACAGCTGCACCGGAAGCCAGATTCGAAGGCAGGAAAGAGAAAACTTAAATGCTCTGACGTCACACGAGCGCTCTCTAGACTGAAGTATATTATAGTTTCTCTTGAGCGTTAATATCTGAGCCATTTTGAATCATCTTCCTCTTGTCAGGTTCCTTCTGGCTCAAACTGATATGGTTGTATATCATTCATGACGTAATTTTAACAAGATAATGTCGGTTTATTCTGGAATAATTCTTTGCTCACATTTGTTTACATGGTTTTGTAAGTGATCTACAGACTTCAGGTCAACCGGATGCGTTCAAGTGACGTCAGCATTCAGAAGCATCCGATCTCTGTCTAACTTTAAAATGGCGGCGCCTACAGGCCATTAAAAGTCAATTAATCAGCACGTTTAACTGGATTATTCAATATGTGGGTGATCGTTTACACATTTTGATATTATTTGTGATATTTGTGAGTATAGTTTTATTAGTCCTGAAAATTTGAAATGAAGGTGGACTATCCCTTATTATTAATATGTTAGTATGCAAACACTGCTTAATGTCGGCTGTATGGCGAGAAATTTATAAATGCTAAATATTATTGGTGGCATCTGATCTATCAACAAATGTTATTACATTATGCAACTGATCATATCTCTACATAATAAAATATCATCATTACAAGATCGGTCCCTCTGATCATCTGGATCTACACAAATCCTACAATTCTATTGCAATATTTTGTTCCTATCTTTCTTTCACTATCTCTCCGCCATGTTGATCAAGAGGTTCCTATTTACAAAATGCTAAAGCAGGAACGATTCCCAGAACATTTTACACCCAATAACATTGAACACCAATTTGCTTTCTGTTTGAAATAAGCTGACCTAGGTAGAATACTGGCATATATATATATATATATATATATATATATATATATATATATATATATAAGAGAGAGAGAGAGAGAGAGAGAGAGAGAGAGTGGTGCTACTTAGGTACTTAAAAACAGTTACTTTCAACATAACCTGGGGCGATCTCTCTATCTGGATGTCTAAGAACGCCATCCATATCAAAGTAATTATCAAAACGTTATGAAGTACCCGTACGAATACCTGCCACTTCCAGCTCATTTCAGAGTCAAATACAAGTTAAGCCTTCTAAGAAAAGTCCAGGACAATTCCAAGTACAATACTTAAGATATACTTAAGTACACAAGCACTTGTCTACGCGTTGGCTTTGCGGTTGTGTATATCCAGCAATAGGAGGAAGGACAATGTTGTTGATACTTCGATTTTTACGGATATTTTGTGCACATGGTAGGACAAATGACCCCCGCGTCCGAAGGTAAGCAGACGAAGAGAAAAATGAAACACCCTTCAGTCACAGCCCGACCGGGGTTTGAACCCAGGTGTTAGAGATCTGCTATCAATCGCGCTACCGGTTAGGCCATGAAGAAATCAGACTTCTGGGGGGGCGGGGGCGGGGGGCGGACAGCCTAACTCTAGGTAAGTGTAACATTCGCGAGAATTCAATCCAAGCCTAAATAAGGACAATGAACAATAAAAATTTACTTGTATTCATTATTTTAAAACAAGTTAATTCCAAAAGATTCATATCCTAATGCTCTTTCTACGACCGTATCTATATAATTAATTATAGTCTCATCAAATCATCGGTAATAAATTAATTGTCCACTCGTTCTATTTCCAATTTATTATCGGTGATAACTTCTATCGGTCTACAGAGGAAATAAGTTGTGGGCATATCTGAAGGTTGTTTCATCTTTGACTTCGCTTCATTACCTTTGGAGGTCGCTCGGCCCATTTAGCCTACCATGTGCACAAAAGTGGCCGTAAAACATCGATCATATATCATAATTCGAAGGTGATTACGATCTATCTAGTAAATTATGCTACGTGACACCATCGTAAACGGTGAGTCTGTTCTGTGCTTTGACGGTCTGTTATTATGTGGATACTTCGACATGTTTTTAAATCTTACTGTTTGTCCCCAAAAAGTCGCCGTTTTATGGAACAGAATTGGATATCCTCATGTGATATCACCCACCGACATGTATCCAACAGACCGTGTTGGTGTCATACCAGTAGCCGTCAGATATTATCCCAAAAACGTACTCAATCACTTTACACACATGCGGTAGAGTGGATAGAAAGTCTCAGATGTGTTGGGTTTTACCCGCGTCGAAGAGTCGTATTATGTTTCGCCTGATAAAACTGGGGTTTCGAGTAAAACACGTAATGGCTGGACGTATTTTTTCTCCGTTGTTTTATTCCGTACATGGTCTCTGACGTGCTCTGATCTATAGAGGTAAAACTGCACTGCCGGCATACTAGACTGTGGGAATATCGGAAAATGGGTTGTTGACACAATGCCATTATCCTCTTAAACAATTACATGAAAGTTGCGGAGAGTTTTGTTCTCAAGCGAAGGATTGTCCTCAGGGGCTTTTGTTTTGGACGCTTTCTGACCTGATCTTTGATAAGTGCTAGGTGTTGTGTTCATCTTTCTGCGCCTGACTTTAAGCATAATAAAAATACGTGAAACATCACACCAGCTGGGCGCCTCCGTGGTCTAACTGGTAGCTCGTTGGACCACAGATTACTACCGCCTGAGTTCGAATCTCGGCGTAGGCATAGCTGAAGAGTGTTTTATCTTTGACTTCGCTTCATTACATTTGGAGGTCGCGCGGCCCATTTAGCCTATCATGTGCACACAGTGGCCGTAAAGCATCAATCATCACCATCATCATCACACCAGCTTGTGGTTATTATGAACCTGGAGCTGATACTTTCCGAGTTTGTGTCTTCAATCCGACATTAGGTCATTACAGTAATGGTGATTGGTATTACATCCAAATACGAAACACTGATACAAATGTTATACGTCGCATTTTTGAAATCGGACGAGAAATGCTCATAATATACACACACAGAGAAATATACCCGAAAAATATGATTGCTAAGAAATGAAGCTGCCGTCTTTAGTGTGGTTGATTGACAACCACAAAGCCTCTTATAACGCAGTTTAGATCCGTAAAAATCTGTCAAGTGCTTTTGAAACGGCCATATGTTTATTTTAATTTAAATCCAGACGTAAGCATTTCCGGATGAATAAAACAAAGAATGCTGACTTATGGATAATGGCATTCCAGAACTAACCTAATAAGTTTAAATTTATGTAAACGATGTTTTGTTGTTTGCCTTTAATTTACAAATATTTACATTCCGATGTACACAAACAACTTAATTCTGTCATAATCCCCTGTTAGCGTCTGATTTGCATCTTAATGGGTATGTATAGGGCGGCATAGGAATATGTATTGGACTTGCACATCGCTACCTGGTGGAGACCACCCACCTAGTAGGAACCAATAAAAAAGGAACAAGTTAATCTGGATCACTTTATCTGCTAAACTGTTTGGCGGACATTGATCGTAAAATCACCTGGAGTTGGGCAAATTAAATTGCCCTCAGAGGCCGAATTTTAAATAATTTTACGTACTGTACAAATATGCTCTAATTGCCTTTAATTTACAAATATTTACATTCCGATGTACACAATCAATTTATGTGTCAATAGATCAATAATTAACAATAATTAACAATTACGTTACTTTATTTATGAAAACAACACACACACACACACACACCACACACACACACACACACACACACACACACACTTTATTCAGTTATTCGAACTCAGAATAAAGCTGAGGTCAGCATCTGAGAAAATTACTGTTGAATGTAAACTGTGGTGTCAAAATAGTTTATGATATGTATGTAGCAAGTCACCATTGAACCACACGCACGTGTTGTTTGTTGCGAGCTGTGGTATCAAATGGTATGTTTTTACGTGCTTCCGCTTTTTGTACGTAGCCTGCATGTAGCCGCTTTCCTGTGGGCGTGACATATTTGTCGCGTACGAAAAGCGAATTAGCTGGTTCCCACAGGCTGATGAGTAGACCAGACACATTTATCAATATGTGGAGGTATGGACGATCTTATTTTTAGATTAATGTATGTATGGTTGTATTTAGATTTATGGAGGTAGGTTTCGAAGGTGGCATTGGACACAGCTCGTGTGGTTGGTGTGTTTTATATAACAAGTTTAGTTATATATATAATTCACCTTAGTTGTTTGTGGGAATAGAATTATCTTTCCTAGGTCCAGTTATGTCCAGTCTGTACTATGACATTCAAGGCTAACTTTAGTCTCCTTCTCATTAATAAAACCCTATATTATAATTATAGTTTGTATAGCAGACATTAGGTCTGATTTGAAAATGTTAATATATATAACAGCAATTCCGCCATAACGGTCTGCTAAAGCGCCGATGTAATAGTGACGAGTAGGTCATAGTATTTATTGGATTTGTATGTTTATGAGGTATTTGACCCTCCAGCAAATATCACAACGCATATTATGCTGCGGTTGAGAAAGTTCCGTTTTCTATGCGTGGAGACCATATTTCCCGGTCCCTGCATTCAAGAAAAGTTGATTTAGAGCTATATATTCCGTGCACTATTTGCGTCTTTGGAGGCACGCCGTTTAGATGTTTGGCCTGGTTATCCAGCATTTAAATGACTGTAGCAGACACAGTACGCTCTTAAAGCATTATAAGTACTCCTGACTCAGGAATAGAAACACTGCATCGCATCTCGAGCGGTGGCATTGGACACAGCTCGCGCGGTTGGTGGGTTTTATATAACAACTTATATAATTCACCTTGGTTGTATGTGGGAATAGAATTATCTTTCCTAGGTCCAGTTATGTCCAGTTTGTACTATGACATTCAAGATTAGCTCTAATCTGCTTGTCATAAATAACATTTAAGAACTACAATAGTTAGAATAGCATAAATTAGGTCAGATTTGAAAATGATAGCATAGTTCAAACAGTACGGAAGCTATGACGGTTTTACGGTCTGCTTCAGCGAGATGTCACTTTTTGTAATTAAGATAAAAATTTTTAAAAATTTT
>JAODUP010001664.1:0-31272 GCA_025642065.1 Paralvinella palmiformis
GACAGGCAATTCCTATCAACCACAATTGATTTACACCACTTATTGGGCTTCTTGTATGTATTGTATATGTTACACCATATTCGTAAATGCATTGAGTGAAAATGGCATCAGTTCATAGAATAGAGAGGAGTGACACCCCATGTCAATGACGCATGACCATCTATTTCAGAGAGCCGTAAATACGAATTAACCATGCTAGAAACAAAACCATATTAAATATGTTTTATATTGAAGTAATTACACCGCTTAGAGTCTGTAAAATGTCTACAAAAATCCCCAATAATTCAATACTAACAAGAAATAGGGCAACAATTGTCTAAATTCATTCCAAAAATAAAATAATTAACATATGTATTATTTACCACCATAATACTTGTTACATTGGTATGTATTTGGATATGTGATTGCCAATATGGGAGAAAATAAGATGTTAAAAATAAGAGTAACTATTGGACATGGTCTAAATTATTTTGTTAACAAAAATGCATAAGATAATTAAATGACTCCTATATAGGAAAGATCATAATTATTTTCTTAGATTATTCCAGGCCGCAATTCTTAAATATTCGCATTACATTATTCTAATATTTCAGATCAAAATAAGATTGTAGCAATGTGCGTTAAAAGAATATCACCTGTTATCAAAATAGAGATGCGAAATTAAGCTCATGTGGTGTCGAAGTAATATAACACCCAATATTCACTGAGATTTAGAAAGTACTAATTTTGTTAAACGATTATTAAGAGTTTATTTATATTATTTATATATATATATATATATATATATATATATATATATATTTTATATATATATATACTGTACTTGTATCTATAGTATAAAGGTTATAACAAATTTCATTTGAATCTCAAAAGGACCATTAGATGGAGCGTTTTTAATTAATCGGGTGTATAAATTATTGTAATCAAGATTAATATGTTTTTGAATATAAAAAATACAGTCAAGGGGGTAATACATTGTTTTCTTAAATTGCATTAATAAACTGAGGTAATTTAAGACACAAAAAAATATTATATATATATATATATATATATATATATATATATATATAAAAGAGAGAGGGGGGGGGGGTACAGCCACAGAGAGAATAAGAAATTGACAATATAAGTAATTATATGAAATACACAGGTCATTTTCACTATAATTTGATTAAATCCATTTGGAACCATGATTAGAATCATTGCAGAGATTGAAGTAATGTGTATGCGGTGCATTAAAATTGCATCTTTAAAACATTTTGGTTAATTACCAATAACATTTGTGTGTGTGTGTGTGTGTGTGTGTGTGTGTGTTTTAGCTGTGTATAATAAGGCACGGGGCACAAAATTTTGAACCGTGAATTCAAACTCGGGACGTTTCTTCAGGGGACTGAATCCAGAGTGGCGACTTTTCTTGCTGAGACATGTGTAATGTCTCACCAGTCCCTAAGCCGCCAAGCAAAATCAAAATACGAATCACCTACAGCCGTGGAGTTTGGGAGTAGAACACCCAAGTCAGATCACGGCAGTAGTGAGAATGTTTAGATTAATTATCTAAGCAGCCCTATTTATAGCTATTTTTTAATTGCTGTATCTTTCTTCAAAGCAATATTATATAAACCAAAAAACCCCAATTTTGTCACTGGCTTCAAAGATCAGTTTTTACAAGGGGCAGGCGTCATGAAGCGACTACTTTTAAAAACTGTTTATCTTAATTACTATTAAAAGACGGACATCTGCGCTGAAGCAGACCGTAATAGCACGTCATAGCTTCCGTACTGTTTGAACTATGCTATCATTTTCAAACCTGACCTAATTTATGCTATTCTAACTATTGTAGTTCTTAAATGTTATTTATGACAAGCAGATTAGAGCTAATCTTGAATGTCATAGTACAAACTGGACATAACTGGACCTGGGAAAGATAATTCTATTCCCACATACAACTAAGGTGAATTATATAAGTTGTTATATAAAACCCACCAACCGCGCGAGCTGTGTCCAATGCCACCGCTCGAGATGCGATGCAGTGTTTCTATTCCTGAGTCAGGAGTACATGCTTTAAGAGCGTACTGTGTCTGCTACAGTCATTTAAATGCTGGATAACCAGGCCAAACACTTAAACGGCGTGCCTCCAAAGACGCAAATAGTGCACGGAATATACAGCTCTAGATCAACTTTTCTTAGAACGCATGGACCTGGAAACATACAGTCTCCACGCACAGAAAAGGGAACAGCTTAACCGCAGCATAATATGCCTTGGGATATTTGCTGGAGGGTCAAATACCTCATAAGCATACAAATCCAATACATTCTATGACCTACTCGTCACTAACCCTTTATATCAAATATTACAAAATTGGTAAAAAGAAAATACGAACCTCAATCTCTGGCACGGGCTTTGATCAAGGTGGGAACGGTATGACGTGACAGGCAATTCCTATCAACCACAATTGATTTACACCACTTATTGGGCTTCTTGTATGTATTGTATATGTTACACCATATTCGTAAATGCATTGAGTGAAAATGGCATCAGTTCATAGAATAGAGAGGAGTGACACCCCATGTCAATGACGCATGACCATCTATTTCAGAGAGCCGTAAATACGAATTAACCATGCTAGAAACAAAACCATATTAAATATGTTTTATATTGAAGTAATTACACCGCTTAGAGTCTGTAAAATGTCTACAAAAATCCCCAATAATTCAATACTAACAAGAAATAGGGCAACAATTGTCTAAATTCATTCCAAAAATAAAATAATTAACATATGTATTATTTACCACCATAATACTTGTTACATTGGTATGATATTTGGATATGTGATTGCCAATATGGGAGAAAATAAGATGTTAAAAATAAGAGTAACTATTGGACATGGTCTAAATTATTTTGTTAACAAAAATGCATAAGATAATTAAATGACTCCTATATAGGACAAGATCATAATTATTTTCTTAGATTATTCCAGGCCGCAATTCTTAAATATTCGCATTACATTATTCTAATATTTCAGATCAAAATAAGATTGTAGCAATGTGCGTTAAAAGAATATCACCTGTTATCAAAATAGAGATGCGAAATTAAGCTCATGTGGTGTCGAAGTAATATAACACCCAAGTATTCACTGAGATTTAGAAAGTACTAATTTTGTTAAACGATTCATTAAGAGTTTAGTCTGGTCATAGGTGGTGATCGTTCATATATATATATATATATATATATATATATATATATATATATATATATATATATATATATATACTGTACTCGTGTATCTATAGTATAAAGGTTATAACAACACTTTCACTCTGACATCTCAAAAGGACCATTAGATGGAGCGTTATGGTAATTAATCTGGTAAGTATAAATTATTGTAATCAAGATTAATATGTTTTTGAATATAAAAAGTACAGTCAATGGAATGAATACATTGTTTTCTTAAATTGCATTAATAAACTGAGGTAATATTAAGACACAAAAACAATTGTATTATATATATATATATATATATATATATATATATATATATATATATATATATATATAATGAGAGAGAGAGGGGGGTACAGCCACAGAGAGAATAAGAAATTGACAATATAAGTAATTATATGAAATACACAGGTCATTTTCACTATAATTTGATTAAATCCATTTGGAACCATGATTAGAATCATTGCAGAGATTGAAGTAATGTGTATGCGGTGCATTAAAATTGCATCTTTAACACATTTTGGTTAATTACCAATAACATTTGTGTGTGTGTGTGTGTGTGTGTGTGTGTGTGTGTGTGTGTGTGTGTGTGTGTGTGTGTGTTTTAGCTGTGTATAATAAGTCACAGGCACAGAGAATCTCGAACCGTGAATTCAAACTCTGGACGTTTCTTCAGGGGACTGAATCCAGAGTGGCGACCTTTCTTGCTTAGACATGTTTAATGTCTCACCATTCCCTTAAAAAATGCTTAAGCCGCCAAACAAAAACAAAAAGTGAATCACCTACAACCGTGGTGTTTGGGAGTAGAACTACTAAGTTAGATCACGCAATAGTGAGAATGTTTGGATTAATGTTTTGTTGTTCGGAGAGAATCCCCAAGCTGTCGCTTATTTGGCACAGCCTCTATGTTGGAGTGGTTGAGAAACCTCCTCCCCACAAGGGAGCAGTAGGGAAAGATGGAGACCAAATACCCCGAGAGTGTTTTACGTCCTCAAGGTACCCTTAACGTCCCCATTTATTTTACTCAATTCAGTGGAGATGGCAGCGCCATTTAACGTGGTCAACCACCCATGATGTTGTGAGCCGAGAAATTAATCTCTAGAAAAGTTTCGACCTCTTACAGGGTTCGAACCTGTGACGGTTGGCACCAACTGCCGGGTGCTTAACCGCTAGGCCACCAGTGTGTGTGTATGTATGTGTGTGGTGTTTGTATGTGTGTGAGTGCGTGCGCGTGTGTATTTGTGTATGTGTGTGTGTGTGTGTGTGTGTGTGTGTGTGTGTGTGTGTGTGTGTGTGTGTGTGTGTGTGTGTGTGTGTGTGGGTGAATGTGTCTGTCATAAACTGAAATAATAAATTAATTTCCATTGTTTTCAGTTTTTAGGTCGTATTAGTGTATACTGAAAATGTATATCTGAATTTATTTAGAAACTTTAACTAACAATATTATCAGTATTGAATTATACCAACGGTAATTAACTGCACACACACACACACTAAGTGTTTTATGCATAGATTTACCTTCATCAATTGTGCCATCAGCGTTACAAATGCCTGATTCGGGTGGGAACACTGGAACTAAGTAATATTAAAAATGCAATTTGATTATTAGAGTTAAAACTTGTATTCCATCACACGGACACGTACACACACACACACACATACAATCATACTTTTAACTAACTAACTATATATGTGTTTATGCGTGTGTACATGTGTGTGTGTGTGTGTGTGTGTGTGTGTGTGTGTGTGTGTCTGTGCGTGATGAGGAGAGAAAAGTGAGGAAGGATAGCATTACATAGAAACAGGTAACAAAACCGGACAGGGAAACAGTAAAAGTTACTGTGATTGAATAAGTCTTGACCAACTTATATAAAATATTATATAATCTGTCCATTTCAGCTTTCTATACCAGTTTGTTATATTCACACTAATAGGACTAAAACATTTATTTTGGTTATTACCTAATTATTTCCAATTCTATATTACTAAATAAATACTAGTGTCTATATATAATTTAATTTATTTATTTGTGGTATAAAGTTAGTATAAAATTAACAAATAAAAAGGATTTCTAGATTAAAGTACATTAAGTGTAGTTCAGATATTGACAATTTCAGTATAAAACGATAAACACTGCAATGATCATAATAATCAATAAATCAATCAATATTAACAGTTCTATATTACCTGGTCTTGAAGCAACCTGTTTAACTCCATCGTTAATGTTTACTTTTAAAGGTTTTGGTGCCTTTGTAGGTTTGTCTCTATTTCCAGCTGTTGGATGTATAGCAGATGTGTCTTCTGCACTTCTAGGTTGTTTCTTTACATCGGCATATACATCACCGTTTATAGGACAAACTATATAATAAAAAGGATTTATTTACTGGAACTAAAATGTATGAACACCACACGCAAACAAATATATAAACTTCCATAAAGAAAACGTCTAAGAAAGACTATCGCTAACCGGAACAATTTAAGCGCATTATATTTTACATCTGCCATTTTTCGTTTTAGGAAATGTATTTATTTAGTCGACTTTATTAAAAAAATCACGTTTACATTACATTATCCTTCTGTGTATACACCAATGTTCATTAACAGAAGATGCGATACATTGACTTTATAGTTGAGTTGATAACTATTACTGTGATAGAGCTTGCAATACATACACTATTGTTAATCCTATGCACGTATGCAATATCATACAAGTTTAGCCGAAATTATTACAATTTGTTTCAGTAAATATAACATGTCTAATCAATAACATTTATCAAGGTGTAAATAAAACCAAATATCGGCGGATTCCTAACAGATTATTATTACTTTTACATATCTTTCATAACTAAAATTAATACTTTCCATTAGGAGATGGGCAGTAAAGTTATTTCTTGACAGGTCTATAACAAGACGTAATAGTGGTGAAAGTTGGCAAATTGATATATAAATATAATTACTAACATGAACCTAATGTAGAACATCATTTAGTTTTTGGAAAACAAATTATCTTTATTAAAATTTAGATAAAAATATTACATTTGATGTAAGTCTAAATGCGTAGGCCAAACGTCTTTCTTTAAATTATACTAATAGCTGTACAAGTGCAGCTTGAGGCAGTTGTACAACATTGTTCCTGCTGGTGTTGTGGTGTGGATAATGAATTTATCAGCTTTTATTTAAATTTACTTTATGATTGCTATCAGTTTTAGATTTATCAACAATTGTTCAATCTGATTAATATTAGATTCGAAATCTGATCAATGTAGATATTTCTTGGGTGAGTGGGTGAGGGGGTTGGTTATTTTCGGAGTTAAACTGTTGAGAAAACGTAGCACAAATACAAGTAATTTGGCTGGTATGGTGACCCTTAGTAATTGATACCAGAATTTACATATGTTCCAATATAATAGTTTCGAATTTATGCAAAATGATAAAATACTTTCACAGATTCGAGAATTACATCGTATATTTGTGAATATCTAAGTGGACTTCCAGCAACAGTGTGTGTTCCTAATGCTAATGTTGAATATCTAAGTATCCACAAATGGATCATGAATGTGAAAGTTTTTATGATATACAATGACTGATAGAATAAGGTACTATAATTGTTCACTCGAACAGCTCTAGAGATAGACAGGAATTTATAAATATGAATTTAACACACATAAATGTAAATAAAACTATACCATTTGTTAATAGTTTTCATTATCTGAATCATCCGTGTATGTTTGTGTATGTCTTCTTTTTTGAAACAATATAAACATTATGTACATTATAACTGATTATCTCCATTAGCTACACTGATTGATAACAAACGAATACACAGTGGGTACCATCTGAAGAAGATTATCAACAAGATCTATATAAAAGATTAATTCAAAGAAATAAGTCATTTAGCTTACATTTATTAATAGATGTTCGAAGGTAAATCATTTATTGCAATTAAGCCAATGTCATTATATTTGACATATTTCGTGTAGCAATGAAGAAACAAAACAGAGACACCTGTTATCCATAGATAGAAAATCGTCTAGAGGTAACTGTTAACCATAATATAAACGTTTTAAAATTGGTAGTGTTGACTGCTGCAGGTAAGATAATTTTACTTCTAAATTAGAAACCTTCCGGAGGGATGATTTTGTATCCATGACTGATCATTGTCAGCAAACATTGATACACTAATAACGACTTTGTTAGTCTAAGCATAAAACAGTATAAACATTTGCTGTTACTTTTTTATAATTTGGTGGACATACCAATACAAATCTATACCTTTTTCTGCTGGTGGAGAGCTCTTTGATTCAACAAAAGGTATCTCACCAAGATCTTCTGATGTGACATATGGGTTAATGTCACTTTCAGATGTTGATGCCACATTTATGTGACCGTCCAAGTTTCTGCCTTCTACAATGCTACGTATGCGTGTAAAAGTTAAAAACAGTTATTAATCCTATTTGATTAACATGATTTTCTTCATGTAGTTAGATTATAAAAAAGAAAACATATTTGAACACTAAATTCATAACATTCATATTCATATAAGCATACTTTTAGAAATAGGTTATAGATCATTCAGATTTGGGATCAAGTGTTTTCAAAAGTATGCATGTTGTTAATCTATTCAATAGTTTATAACTTATTTATAAATATTCAAGAAAATGGTTTCGAGCATATTATCTTTCTTGGCTATAATAAATGATCAAACTGTTATATTATTGGAATAAAGATGTATATCACATAATATATTTAATGTGTAATATATTATATTTTGGACCATTACAGTGAATATCAAATGACCAGATATAAATTAGTTCAAATGCATGTACATTATATAAATAAACCGACAATTATATTGATAAATGCAAAATAGTGTCACAAATTGTGTGTGTGTGTGTGTGCACGTGCATGAGTACGTGTGTGTATCAATTTAAAATAATTGTAACTTGTCAGTTAAATATTTGTCATCACTTCAGAATTATTATATAACTAACCTCAAGTGATCATATGACAATCATCTTGAATCATATATGTCATACTATACAAACGCAGCTTATAATACATTCATTTCATTATATAAACATACATTTAACACAGCCTTCCCATTAATTGAAACGAAATTATGTAAAAGATATATAAAAAAGAGCCATGGGTTTTAACCAGATTATTAACATCATAAATTACTCTATACACAACCAACCTCAATAATTATAAATAATAAAAAAATGTATGCTAACTTATATAATAAGCTAAAACACAAAATGAAAATAAACTATTTTAAGGATATGCTCGAATCAAATAAAAATAGCATGAACAATATTTGGACCTTACTTAAGAAAGCAATTGGCAAACAACGTAAGAAAGAAAATTTTTCCTCAACATTCACAATAAATAACAAACAGGTATCTGAAAAATCTATAATAACCGATTCGTTTAATAATTATTTTTCTAATATAGGCATTGCAACTAGTCAGAATATTCCAAAAGCCAAACAAACTTAAACGAGTTATCGAAATAAGTCTACATGTATATATAATAGTATATTCATAGAACCTGTTGATTCATCCTATATCATTGAAACAGTTAAATACTTTAAATCGAAATTAAGTAGTGGACATGATGAAATATCAACTAAGTTACTTCAAAACCAATATCAGAGATTATTATTCCTATAACTCACATCATTAATAGATCGTTAGATTCAGGTATAGTCCCAGATCAGCTAAAAATTGCAAAGGTAATTCCCATATACAAAGCTTCAGATTCTAGCCAATTACAGTTTACTACCAGCATTTTCTAAATTATAGGAAAACATTATTTATAATAAAGTTATGTCTTTCCTAAATAGTAACAACATTTTATATAAACATCAATATCGATTTCGATCAAAACATTCCACCATACATCCCATAATTCACCTGATTAATCAATGTGCAAAAGTCAATAATTCAAACCTTCTTAAATACACAATGTTAATTTTGTTGTGATTAATCTCAAGCTTTTAGTGTAATTAATCATGACATTCTCATAAAAAATGTTTTCTAAATTATCCGACTGATCGTAAACAATGTGTTCCAATTGAAAATACTAAATCTGGCTTCCAAAACATAATATGTGGGGTACCGCAAGCGTCAATTTTAGGCCCGCTTTTATATTTGGTATACGTAAATGATATTTCAAAATCCGCCAACGGTCATATTATATCCTTTCCTGACGACACATCATTATATTTTTCTGACTCCGACCTATATGAACTATTTAATCAGGCCAATTCTAAGTTTGCTGAATTATTTGACTGGATTTGTGCCAACCATCTATCTTTGAACCCTACTAAGACAAACTATATAGTATTTAGACCAAGAAGTAAAAAGTGTGATATTTCGAGCAAAGATGTTGCCATAAACTGAACTAAACTTAATCAAAAGGAGCAAAATTCAGAACCACAAATTCAGAGCATATATATATATATATATATATATATATATATATATATATATATATATATATATATATATATATATATATGGACGAGCATTTAACTGAAAGATCATCTACATCGTGTAAATATAAAATATTCCCGACCTCTTTTTATTATAAATCAGGTTAAGAATTTTCTCCCGGTTGAACTTCGCTCTAATTAATCCATTTCTGTCCTATGGTATCACTGTATGGGGAAATGCAAGCCAGTCGTTTTTGCGCATAACATCCAATTTACCAAAAAACGAGCGGTAAGAATAAATAAAGCTTTGTATAATAGTTACACAGATCCTCTGTCTAAAACATCTGAAATTCTCAAGCTGGGCGATTTACATGAGCACCAAGCTGCCTAATTCGTGAATGATTATATTATGGGCAGGTTACCTCATTCATTTGGTGATTTGTCCAGATTTAATTGTGATATTAAGGAAGCCTACCTAACCAGACAATCAAGTATTATCAAGATTGAACGTTGTGTTTCTGCTTTTTCTGCTAAATGTCCCATTTATAAATGCCCATGTATATGGAACAAGTGGTCATCAATAGTACCAAACTTTACTTCTAAGTGTAAGTTCAGGAATGAAGTAAAAACAGTTAATATGTTCTTATCCAACTATGGTTAAATGTACCAATCCATTTTGCAATGACTGTCGACAGAGATAAAAAAAGGTTCATCTCTCTTTCATTCCGTAACCTGGTCATTGGAGTTCTCTGTGTCTTCCAATGGCTTGGCATCCACATTTATGGTTGTATTAGTTCAGTCCGTCAAATGATACATACCTAATTCAAGGGGCCAGTGGGAAGACAGCCATGCCTCCCCCAATTTCCATTATTATATTTAGTTGTATGTAAACTTTGTATTTTCATATGCTTGGAAATTGGAAATAAATACTCTGTTACTACTGTTACTCTACTACATAGAAATTATAACAGCGATTACAACTTTGCCTTTGTACATTTGTGTAAATGTACGAGAACATGCTATTGTTGTAGTTAACAACACCCCACACATAGGGGTGGGGACGTAACACGCAAGTATCGACTAAGATATAGGGTTTAGGTTTGGACCAGCAGATCTCAAAAAGCTTGTCCTAGGAAGGTCGACTTGGCTTACTCTAACAAAAGAACTAAATTGGTGATTAATAACTGCTGGCCATCCATTTGTTTGTTTCTTCAATTTCAATTATTCAAACGAACTTTGAAACTTTTTATCCCATGCATCAAAATGCTAAAACAAACCGTAATTTATTTGCATTTCTGACATATTTAGAAAGAAAACACACTTTTATGTTGGAGATAGAATACGCGGCCCATACTGAGTACAATAAACTCCATAAGGTACTCAGTTGCTGTGGCAAGAAATTATTACATTTAGTATTTACAGAGGCAGCCTACTGCCGATGACAGAATAAGTGAGTGAGAATGACTCAGGTGTGGCTAAACAAGTCAATCAAAACATTCAAATCAAAACCTCAATCTCTGGTACAGACAATATGTGTTTAAGTAATGCATAATAAGGCACATATCATGCCATATTGGTATTATTATTATTATAATATGATCTATGCATTTTTCCACCAAAAATGTATGAAGCCTGAGTTTGCAAACTTAAAACCGTGGAGTTTGCAATTTTGTTCCTGGTACTTCTTAGTCACTGCTTAATTCTTTCAACTATCAGCAAATCCAATAACACCCTACCTGACCTTAGGTATATTTATTGTATGTAGTGATTCACAGATTTGTGTCCAAGTACATGTATTTATTGTGAGTGTGGTGTTTTGATGAGGTGAGCTTTGAAGTTCCTTTATCCGAGTACCAATACTTCTGACAGAACAATTTAGGTCAGCCAATGTCTGAGTGTAAAAAGATAATAAATTAATCTGGGAGTGGCATGTCATTTAGTCCTGTAAATTAACGTTTTCATTAATTAGAAACGTACAGTAGTAAAATCCTATAATCCTAATTATCAGTAATATAATTGTGTATTCAGGGTTAGAATTGTGGATGGATAATACTATATGAACTAGGAATATAAATAAATAATGATTTATGATTGCAACAAAAAAATAAGATAAAAATAAATATAATATAATTGTTAAAACTCATAAATCTCATGGATGTTACTATCTAAGTGACCCAGTAACCTATCACTTGATTTCATACACAAAATATTGCTTAAGCCCTGATCTTTCTTTGAAAAAGTAGCATAGTTATTATAGTCTAACTAAAAACTGTTTATATATCTCCATTCAATATATAATGATCTAAGTCAATTTAATATACTATTACAAGTTCAGAGAGTTGAGTGTTATGGAGTAAATTATGATTACTTCAGCTACTTTTTAGTATTATCATCGTAATTAAACGGTAGGAATAGTAGAAGAAGTTTTTTGTTGTAGAAGTAGTAGTAGGGGTAGTTGTAGTATTAGTAGAAATGGTGAATGAATAATTAAATGGTTAATTTGGAAAGACACAATAGACATTTACAGGGGACCACAGTCAAGACAAAAGACATGATACGACTTTATGTTGATAGATGAAATATCCTACAGACAGCTAATAAATGACAATATTGAAATTTCATCATAGAACATGAAGCCCAGGGCACGAATAACCATACTATAAGAAGCTCTATTTATATTTTTGTGTTAGTCATATTGACACAATAGTTAGTCTAAAATTATGAAATAATTACATAAGTTATTTTCAATTGATAAGATAAATGGAAATCTAGCTGGTTGAATAGAATTTGATAATATATAAATAAAGTTTGTTATCTACTTAATTAACTCATAAATAGATAAGTCATAAAAAAATTAGATTAAACCTACAGACCTTTCTCGTGACTCGTTATGTTGTTTGACATCTGCGATAAATTAAAATGTGAATAATTTAGGAGGAAATTGAAATGTCACTGTTACAGTGATGTAGATATTTAACATCACATGGAAAATAATAATTAATTAGCTGTCATCAGTTAGATACTTAAAAATACTGATTGGTATAAAATATTGGTGTTTAATGCCACTAAATGATTCCATAAAATAATAGGCTCATAATCTAAAAGTTTGTGATTTCCAATAACTATTACCTTTCTAAGATATGTTTTCGCTAAATATAGAATGAGACAGCTCTTGACATATAAATATTATAGCGAACATCAATTAATAACTTACTCCTTCTTAGTAATCCCTTTCTCCATAATATAATTGGGATAATAATAATTATTATAGCAAATATTATTCCAAAAAGAGATGCTATGATGACTGTAATATTATCTACAAAATAAAACCAAATAAAATAAATAAATTAACATACATATAAAGAGAAAATGATCTAAGAATCAGTGTGATTGCTGACAATTATCATTGCATGCAAATATCTAGGACAATTAATTAGTTCTTATTATTTTAAAATTTCCATTCACCTTTGTTAATCTTCACTAGAGTTGGATGTGACGTCAATAAAACATCACCGTCATACATCCAGAAAGAGAATAACAAACGTTTAACTTTAGAATCTACTAAAGCTACTGTTGTCATAAAGTCGTATACAGTCCTGACTGTTTCACGTGTTATTCTTGTTTTTTGAGGAATCATCACAATTTCGGTGACACAATTTTCTGTTCCTTCAACACAATTTTCTACTTTTATATGAGTCAGAGGTCCTGATATATGGAATCTAATTTCTGCTTTATCACCTTTAATTTTAACTTCTGGATCTTGATTAAATATCAACTACATATATACATACATACATACATATATATATATATATATATATATATATATATATATATATATATATATATATATATATATATATATATAGTTAACATGATATATAGTAATTAATATCTTGCACATTAAAACATTAATAATAACTATTATTATAAAAATAGTAACAACATTAATATTTGTATTTCTTATACTTCTACATTACAGCAATTAATTTCAGTTGCAGTTTTTTCTATTTTCAATATATGCAGTACAATGCTTCCCTATACTCATTCATGAATAATTTTAGAACATGCATAATTGTAATATTTTAAAGTCCAATCATGATTACTTAAAGTGTCCTGTTACAAATTGGGGATATTCTGTACACAACTGTATAATAGGGGCAACATTACATATGCTACTCGTTGCGGGTTTCAATATTTTATTGTTGGACACGTCAGGATACACTATTTAAACAAATCTGATGAAGAAAACAGTAAGTGATTTACTTATTATAATGTTAAAACCGCGGTCAAGTCAAATATTCTCCAGTTCTGAACAGTTTTGGTTGGTTTGATTAAAACCCGGTTTACACAATATAAACGCACACTATGGATAAACGATCCAAATAAATTGATCATTCTTTCATATTTATCTCATCATTGTTACAAATACAATACCAATAAGTTAAGTAGGCAATGCACATTATTTCTGAATAACCCTTTTACAGAATTTCCATCATTTTCAAAAGCTTGCCGTCAAAATTATATTTTTTAAAGTAAATAAGATTCTTAGCAGTGTTTGAGGTGAATCTTTCCTTTCTTCTGATGACATTTAAATAATGAATCGAAGGTTGTTATTATCCTGATAACGACAATAATAGTCTACAACGAGCGCACACTATATTTCAAAACTATTTTAATCCTCAGAAGGTAGCTGTAGACGTACTTTACTCTTTCATCGAGTAAACTAAAAATTAAATAATACTTTCTACTATATAACACGTGTTATAATACAGTAAATAATGTAAAATCTTTTCACTTTTATAACGAAATATGTCATTTTTCTCTTGGAATTAATTAAACATTTGTGGTACCTTTGTGATTTTTGATTTATGGTTACTGGCTTGTAATGAAAAAGAGGAGTGATCTCTGTCAAAACCTGGGCAATATATACCTCTTGTATAAGCTCGAGATATTATACTTATTTACAATTAACCCTCTAATTGAGAAAGAAAGATTTGTGAAGGATACACTTGAGTCTTGCTATCGTGACAATGGATTGATATATTGAATGAATTAGTCGCAGAAATGCTATGCGTCCCAGAACTGGGGTTTAACGACATGAATGACCAGGCTCCATCTCCATTCCACCCCCCCCCCCAAAGGAGAACCCGTGGGTCGAGTTTCTTCTCGATGCCAAAGACAAGTTTCAAGTTGATGGCGTTACCTCAATCCACAGTCCATCGACGCATGGTAGAAGGAGAATATCCTGATGGCATAGAGATCCCCGATTGTGTCATAATCAAGACTGGCCTACAGATCGGCGAGGAGAATAAGGGGGAGATTCTTTGAAGTAGCTCTAAACAGTTTTGACCAGCATCGAAAAAGTATTCTACCAGATAGTCAACCCAGTCATGACAATCTCAAAAGTTATATATTCTCTCACAGACATATATTTTGCAAATCAGGTTCTACTCTGAGATGGGAATTTAACTACGGTGCCCAAAGGGCTATGGAAAACCTCGAAAGCACTCTACGGTAGACCACAAGAAGGCTACCACGATAGCCGATATGGCAGAACATGAGTAAAATCTGAAGCAGGCGAATGGCCACGCAGGGTGAGCCCATATTGCTCTTGCTCTTTGGCACCGGGATAGACAGGTCACCATAGATGATTTGGTCCTATAAGACTACATCACCGGGAGAACACAAGAGACTCAAGACAGACTGAAGGAATGTTTTGTCGTATTGGGTAAAATGTCTGGCAGAGAGAGCATTCATGATGAACTACGCTGCCAACATTATGTCATTTACATCGATGTTGAGTTGTATCCATAAGGGTTCTATGAGTCTCCGGAACTCCATGGCCTACCACAAGAGAGACGTGGTGAGCATTGAAATGAAGGCATGTAACCTGTCTACATTCCTATTTCGGGCAATTCGGGCATCAGACTCACGGATGGCATTAAATGGGGAACTAACCCGATTTATTGGCGCAGGTTTCGTGAATGTTCAAAAATAGGATTTCAATCAATGTGTCCAACTTGTCATCCTGACCTGATTTTAAAGATCAGGGATGTGCTCCAAGGCCCTACCTACTGGTTATATAGCAGTCTTTAAGGCAGTATGAAAGTGTGCGTGGTTATCGTTGCTTTCAAATTTCTGGCTCTGGTGAGGGAGAAGAGGTGGGCTTTCAAGAGGTTAAGAAAGCAGGGCAGTTGGTCATACAAACCCAAATATAATTGATAGATTCCTCCGTCAACAAGGCAGGGTCTGGAATGCGTATTCTGGCCCGTGATGCCTTCCCTGAAAGAATTATGATATTCTACTGATCCGTTACCCAAGTGTTCTTTTATATCATAGCCAAGTTGGTGAAGCTAGAAACACCAGATTAGGTTTGTCATTATCCCAGGTACGATGCTAAATTTGAAACACGTGTCTTGAATGTGTCCTGTTTCTTTGGTAGAAAATGTTATAAATGTAACTATCAATGAAACATTGTGTATCAACTAAATAAAAAAGTGGTTTGGAAATAATGTAACATCAATGAAAAAACATATATGACAATTTATGAATTTATGATATACACACTTTAATGTTATCATAAATGTGAGGAAATATCATTCTAGGTCCATGCATATTATTTAATTCTGCATTTTTTTAATTATTTTATTTATGTGATGTAATTCTGGTAAGTTAGAATGAGGCAGAATGGATAATGTTTGTATGATAAAAATATTTGTATACACTTTTAGTTAAACTTAGCTGACTCCAATTAATATGGCTTATGAACACATTCCCCCAAAAAGATTATTTGGTAGCGCCTCCTTTTTGTTTGTCAAGTGAGATGAAGGATATTACAGTGTGAAAAATTCTATGTCCCGGAACGACATGAATTAAAGGTTTTGTTAAGTATATTAATATAATGTCAGTCACTCAAAGATTTAATGAATTTTAATGGTTAAGCTCTTTTATTCAAGAGAAGGGGATATCAATATATATAGTTTCAGTACACAGACATAAATCACGTTTTCAATTCTAGAAATCCTTCCAATGTGATTTAGCATATACAATCAAATACTGAAATGCCATATATAGCCAACTATTTAAGATTCAAAGATATATTGTAAAAAATATATCGTTCATATGTTCAAATGTATACACCTAATACAACACTAGAAACTAATAAATTATATAACCAAGCTCCAAATGATAGCTACTAATATCTATATGAGCCAACTATTAGGGTATAGTCTAATTATCATACACAAATTACACATGTATATAGAAAAGAAACAAAAATAACAAAATAATTATTCAGATTTAAACACATCAGTATTATCATAATATCTGTATACACTGAATGTATACAGTGTACAAATATTGTCAACAATCAATTTAAATATAAGTTTAGTGGGAAGAAATATTTCTGGGTAGAATAAAATATCCTCAATATTGAATGATCTCTCAACTCGGGAAGATGATAGAGGAACACTGAATTAATAAGTACTTGGTATAATGACAATGCTTCTATATTTAATATCAATGAGACCTAATTAACATGGATAATGATTTAGAGAGATAGTGGCCAATTTCAAATAACTTCACTTTATTGAGAGATGATTTTAATAAGGAAATGAGTACTCTTTATAAATTTAAAAAAATTAAACACGATTCTAATGAGAAAGAATGAGTTATTCTTAGTTGTTATCATCTATAAGTATCAAGTACAGATTATCATGAGGACATTAGTACAGGATACATCATTGTTGTTAAAAACAATGTACTCAAATAGAAACAATATAAGTACTAGGGAAGAATGAACCTAAATAACCCTGATATCATCAGGAGTTTATGAAATACAACAGACATTTCATACAAGTATGATTTGACAGATAAATTGATGAACATTGATTAAAATATTCTGTTGTGATGAAACATAATTGATTGATTGATGAGTTATGTTTATAGCCACCTTTGGCACATGGTAGGCTAAGTTCCAAATGTAATGAAAAAAAGTAAAAAATGAAACACCTTTCAGATATTCCCATGTCAATGTTGGAATATAGGTAGTAGTGATCTGTGGCCCAACACACTATCATTTAAAGTAATTTATTCGTTTTCACTATATTTACTTTTTAATTGTGCATGTATTAATAAACAAACAAAATTACAGAAAGATGAAATTAGTTATTTATAGATTCCCGGGGGTTACAATATTATTTTCTTCATTTTACCTGCTTTTAAACACAGATATAATTATATATCTTCAAAGATTAACCCTGGAAAGATTTAATATCTTGTCATTCCCATAACTAGTTCACTAGATACAAATACCCATATTAAATCAGTTATATCAATTAAAATTATAATTAACTAAAACATATTTTGTTAGCATTTGCTAGAAATATATAACTACTAACCTGGTGTAACAGTTGACACTTTATCCCCAACAACTTGTCCTTGTAAATTATCAGCAAATATCTGTAGTTGATATTCTGTTTCTGGTTCTATACCATCTGTTATATCATCTGTTATCATCTGTCCACTACCCACTACTCTATCTTCTATACCTGACTTCTCCTTAACTACTCCTCTAACTACATCAGTATATCTTATAGTAAATGTTTGTTCTAATCCTCCATTGAAGCCTCTTATCCATTGAACTCTAATACTGACAGCTGTCACATCAATCACACGGAAATTGACAGGTTTTGATGGAGGTCCTTAAATAACATAATATAAGTGGATATTACATTCATATTGTCTGAAAATAATTATAATGAAATACATAATTAAAATAGGAATGTTAGTATACCTTGTGGCTTTAAGATAAACATCAATTCGTCATCAGTCCATCCTCCATATTGATTATTTGTCCATATATAATAGTTACCATAGTAACTGATAGTAACATTAGTTATACTGAGTACAGCCATATCATCAGATACTGTAAGATGTACATGTCCTGGATCTGTTGTCATAACATTAGATGAGTTACTTGGAGAAAACTTCCACTTCCATTGATCTTGACTTGGTAAAGGTCGAGCTATGACCCAAACCTTAAAGTTTATTGTATCTCCAATACTGACTCCATTAACATGATCATCAGGATCTAACTTATACCACCGAGCTGGACCTATATTAATATAATCATTTAACATTAAGTATTAATATATCAAGGGCTTATAAACTTGTATATAATATAATGTTTTTTCAAACACGCTAGAATTAAATTTAGAAACTAATTGTGTCTTGTTATGAAATAAATATGTATAAACATATACTAAATAAAACACAAATAATCCTATACTAACCATAAACAATTATATTTGTATTAAGACTGACAGGAGATCCTCTAACTCCATTATCAACTTGACATTGATAAGTTCCAGAATCCAGTATATTTATATCAGATAAAGTTAACATACAATGAGTGTTGTTTTTATGACTACAGTCAAGAGCTTGTAGATCAGGATCTGTTATATTAGTCCATTTGATGGAAGATGGCTCTGGTCTACTGTTAACAATACATGATACTGTGACGTCAGAACCCTGGATAAGGTGACCTTCAGGTGTGACCCTAATAGTTATCTCAGGAGGATCTAAAGACAAGTAATATAAATTAAACATTTGTTTACTATATCACAAACAAAGTTTTATTATAACAAATTTGTTATTACTTTTATCTTCTTTATAACAACAAAGTTGTTTATTATTATTACATAAATACCTAAATGTGGCAGATAATGATAATAAAAAAACTACTGTAATAAAAATTATATTTTTTATATATATATATATATATATATATATATATATATATATATATATATATATATATATATATATACTTACAATGTACTTCTATGTAGATATCTCTATGTTGACTTGTACTTATACCATTACTAGGAGTACATCTATAAAAACCTTGATCCTGTCTTCTGATAGATTTAAATTCTAATATATTTCTGATAATAATTTGTGTATTATCTTTACTCCAGATGTAGTTACACTGTGGATTACAGGTGGCAGCACATGTCAAACTCAACAATTCTTTCTCTATTATTGTAATGTTGCCTGAGATATTTATGTTTACGTTATAAGGAGCATCTGAAATATTACATGTACAGATAAAGATAATAGTACAAGTCTAGATTAAGAAACGAAATAAATTATTTCACATTTGACAGTTTTTTTCTATAATCTAAACACATTTGGCAGCCAGTATAGCAATTTAAATATATACACTAAACATTGATTGGCAACTATATAAACTTACATTGTACATCAATATTAATATTTTGTTTAGTCTCCTTGTCATCCACATTACCAATACAAGTATATAGTCCACTAGTAGTCCTTCGTTGATCTAATGTACTATCTGTAGACCATATTAGTCGTCTACTAACTGTAATCAATTTATTATTGATTACATCAGACTCCGATATAACAGTAACAACATCAGGTAGATGACCTCCTTTATACTGCCATATCACATCAGGAGCTGGTCTACCTCTAATACTACATAATACATTTAGATCATTCTGGATCTCAGCTGTTGGTGATTGATTGGATATGTTCTTTATAAAGACTGGATTAGCTAATTGAGGAAATAAATCACAATATAATTACATAGATTAGACATAGAAATAAAACAAACTTCACATAAAATTTAATAAAGTAAAAAATACAAGGAAAAACATACCATATACAGTAATACTAATATTGGCTGACTGTTCATTACCAATATCATTATATGGTGTACATTGCCAAAGACCATCGTGACCCGACACAGATAACTGACCTCCAGATATAGAGTAATGACCTTGATGAAATCTGTCTTTAACCATTCCATCTTTAGACCAACTAAACTTAGCTTTTGGATTGCCTGGATCAGATACACTACATCTTAGTATAATATCTGATAGATGACCTTCAAAATATGGACCAATTATCTTATCTTCAGCTTGAGCTCTTCCTGGTTTATCTATAAGATAATTTACAGCATTTATTATTGTAATATCATTAAATGAAACTAATTAAATATATTGACACGCTATTTGATAATCAATTATTAGCAATTAACAATTTATTGATGATAAATATTTGTTTTATTTTCTTTTATCATCAAATAAATGATAAATTTTGAGTTTCAGATTTAATCGTATTTATATTAATTAGTAATATGCAAATATACTTACACATAACATTTAATGTTATATCTTTGTAGTTACTAAGCCTTGATCCAGATTCCTGAGCTATACATCTATAAGTTATCTTGTTATATTGTCTCTGTATCTTGTCTATAGTAAGTGTTTTATCACTCATTTGATGTCTATCATCATTAGTTAGGTTCTTGTTATCTCTCTGCCATCTGTATTCCATGATGGGTTTTAGATCAGATGGTAGATTATTAGGTAATATGGTAGTATATTTGGCAGAACATGTCATAGTAAGGATTCTATTCTCTACTACTTCTGATGTAGATCTAGTGATTACTGGTGTACCTGGTATATCTGTATAAATAATTGATACAGAATAAAGCTTTATGTAAGTCACCTGTATATATATATATATATATATATATATATATATATATATATATATATATATATATATATATATATAAAGGAGGAAGAAATCTAAATATCATACTTAAAAATAAATAACACTTTCCAAAGCTGGTGTACTCGTCAAACAAAGTCATTGTCAACATGCTACTTACAGATAAAAGAACATTTAATTTATACTACCCATAAACCTGGAACAACTATATTGATCAAACTTTTAAAATATAAATTTTAAGAATGGGCCCGCACGCACGTTACTAGATATTTGTATGTATTTGGGCCATGATACAAGTAAATGGGTGATGATACATATTTCATCAATGCCATTTCTCTCTCTCTCTTTTTTTCTCTCTGTGTGTGTGTGTGTGTGTGTGTATCAGGTATGGGTCATGTACATGGGTGATATATATATATATATAAGTACTAGTTTTTTTCCCAATGTACCAAGTCCAAATACTCATCTAAACAAAATATTTAAACACCAATTCAAAGTACTTTTGATAATTTCTAAAAATACAAAAGTAGGAGTATCATGTATTGATTTTTTTACTAAACACTCATAATAATATTTACATAATATACATAATTATGTTCATGGTATATATTTAGAGAATAGCTTTATTATATTAACATACGTATGGCTATGAAATTGTATTCTTAATCTGTTTGTATTAATGTATAAGTGTGTATATGAGTTATTATATTTATTTAATCTCAAGGCTTGTCACACCTAAAACATCTTGTGTAGAGGCAAAACCTTACTAAAATGGTATTATCAGACCGAAGTATTTTACTGGAGGATGAACATTCCCAACATTAGTAATTCCCAGATTATATCCCATTAGCAGTAAGCAACCAACTATACTACTAGACCATCATAAAGTTTAAATCCTGTTTTTGTTTACACTTAACGAACGTAATTCCTTCAAACTTATGATCTGACTACATTTTGGTCAATAAAGATATTCACCAAAATAAATAAATATGTTTTAATTATGGAGATGAAACTGTTGATATTTTGTTTCAACACTGGTTCGATATGTTAACTCTTTCAATTATATATCATGAAGCCTCAATTTGTCAGAAAAGGTCAACGTTGTTAAATTCAATACCAACCACCCCGCTGTTTTGCAAAATAAGTGGATTATTACTAGAACAATATTTAACACACGACACAGTATATAGTGTTTATGGCGAAATCCTTTAATATTAATATACTACTCATGGTATTTAATGTATTAACAAATGTTATTAATACCTAAGACTCAGTATTAGCACATCATGAAGTCTTTATGATTGTATTTCCGTTTTTTAATACATATTATTAAAAATTAGTATTCATTTCATATATATATATATATATATATATATATATATATATATATATATATATATATATATTGTCTTTCACTAAACTATTACTGTAACATGGTGAACAAAAGTTACTGGCTATCCTAACACTTTATTACTAAATAAAGCACAATTACATTAAACATTGTGGTGTACGCACATTTACACTCATAGACATATATATACATATACTAACTACTGTGGTATGTCAGATAACAAATATGTCCACTTATTTGGCAACTTTGTAAGATAGAACGTTAACAGTCTCTGGATTTATCCAAATATTCTCAAATTTAATAATAATAAAACACATATTTATAATTGCCATTGACGGTAAAATCCTTAACATAATAGGTTTACTTATGGTTTAATCCTTCATTTTATCTAACATTATAATAACATGTCATTAACTAATGTACCTATTTTATATCTTATATTATATATTAGTTTATATCTTATATTGTTTCCCACGAATGTGTGTGTGTGTGTGTGTGTGTGTGTTTGTATGTGTGTGTGTGTGTGTGTGTGTGTGTGTGTGTGTGCGTTTATCCGAGTGTTTGTCCAAGTGTTATAATAGGACAAAACAGCCTTAAACAGCCGGTAAATATGACATTAGTTGGGTCTATAATTTGGACTTTAATGTTTACTCATTAAAATTAGTTTTTTAATTATTATTCTAGACCTTAGTTATATAATCCGGAAGTTTTAATGTCCTCCTGATGAACAGTTTCTACGCTTAAGGTTATTAAAAATACGTTGTCTTCGTGTCAATAAATGATAATATTTTATGTGAATCATACATTTTATATAATGCTAATGCAATTGGGAATATATATTACATTAATATTAGTTCTAAAAAGTATAACACCTTATTAATAATATAAAATGTAATTCACTTCCTCGTAAGCAGAAACAAATCTTGATTAATATATCACATACATATATTTGACCAGAATATGTTCTGGGGATAAGAACCGTTTTACTGAAATGGCACTAAGCTTATATATTGGAATACAAAATGGTTAAAATACATCACCACCCCACCAATTCTGGTCCTTAATTTCTATATTGATATAAGTTGTGCCAGGATGGACCATACCTAATCAATATATCCACGATAGTAACAACCTAATATTTGTTAGAACAACAGATATATCATCTACTTGATCAGTTAGTAATTCAATCATTATTTATTTTCAGTATGTATTAAAAAATCAATGAATATAGGATTTGGAAATGTGATTAAGATAAGATTTAAATATCTTCTAATATGATAATTACTGTAAATTTAAGTTCGTTGTAGGAAACATGGACATTTAGATAACATCGGGTTTTCCCAATAATTATTTCTGATTTAGGTAGCTATTTATATATTTAACAATCATTATAATTGTCAATTGTGTGAAATATTGGCAATTATAGTAGAGATAGGTAAATTTGATATCAAGCGAAATAATAAAACAATTAATATTTAGCATCTTGTAATTGGATTTAGTGATATATTCTGATTCAGTACAACTATCTATTTAGAAACAGTACTGAGATTTCGTATTGACTCTAATATGTTAATACATAGATTATAATGTTGTCTACAGCGCTAAACTAAATCATATACTATAGTGTAATGGGGGTTAAAGACGAAAGATCCCTTTATTCAGATATGAATCAGTAAAATTATCTATTTTAGCGTGACGGTGATAACTAGACAGATGTAGATAAAGTCGTCTCTCAGTTCTAAACAAATAGACGAAGAAAATTGGAGGACAAAATGTAAATCTATTTATTTACTGATTTAGATAGCATTTATAATGTTTTTATTTTTCTTGAATCA
This sequence comes from Paralvinella palmiformis, assembly GCA_025642065.1. Lineage (NCBI taxonomy): Eukaryota > Metazoa > Annelida > Polychaeta > Terebellida > Alvinellidae > Paralvinella > Paralvinella palmiformis. The sequence goes on from JAODUP010001664.1 coordinate 24,387, forward strand.
ACATAATATGTCCACATACAATTTCCAAATTATGAACATGTACACAGAAAATTACTTCACTCTTTTGAAATTAAAATGCATAATCTTCGTTATCCGAATTATTAATGTTACTAATTAAGACAAACTGACAATTTTAAATTGGTATTTTCTCTTAAATTCTTCTGTATTCTATTGGATACAACTGAAAATGTACTTATTGCAGTTTTGGGTCTTAGCCATACATATTTCTAATCTATTTTAGCAGTTAAGTCAGAATTACAATATCAAACTGTGTATGGGGTATGCCGCTAACTGTAGATAATAGGTCACCAATTGCAAAAAAATCTAGTCCAATTCTACCTTTTTGTCAACTCCATAGATCTCAACAACAAATTAAAGTACATAATAATAAAACACCAAATACTGGGAGAGAATGGCGTGAAATTCCAATGGTAGCAATATTTATGGACAAAACACCCCAGAAAGTCCTAAATATACATAAGTCATAACGATAGTTCCTGAACAACTGTCTTTTTGGGTGTTAATCTTGTTTGTCATTCTTTGACGATAAAAATAAACAAACGGAGAACAGACCATCATCAAGTCGTCACATTGTAATAATTTAGTACCCACTTCTGTAAAGTAAATATCGTCTTATTCTTGCAACACTAGATTTCCCTCATATACGCAGAGTTATATTAGCTGCAGCTACAATTGCTCAGGAATGCAAATAACTGGGCTAACATATATAACTCAGCAGACCCGATACCAACGGAGTGAGACAAAGAGGAGAAACTTAGACAGAAACTAAGAGAAAGACGTGATGCAGGTGAGAGAAACTTGATCATACGAAGTAGCCAGATAGTTACTAGATCTAATAAAATAGCATTAAACCAAAGTGACGATGGAAATTGCAATATCAAGGACTATCAAAACAAAGAAAATAACCATTGAAATTAGGAAACTAGAAAATTCAAACAAAGTTAAGTTTAGTGGCACAGAACATATCAAGATCATATACAAAAATGTTGATACGCTCATAAACAAAATGAGGGAACTCATTCTGATTGTGAATGATATAAAGTCTGACATAGTTATGATAAGTGTGACAAAACCCAAATATAGTTTATGTGAAGTAAGCGGTCAGCATTTTAAATTAGAAGGTTTTGATTTGTTCTCAAATGTGAATGATATAGATGTATCTGAATCTGGTTAGAGATGAAAAGTGGAACAATAGCAAGGACATATTTGGATGCATATACCAAAGCCCCTCAAGCACACCGGATGATGATGCAAAGCTGTATACCATGCTGGCCAACCTGCCAACCCAACATTCAGTGGATATAATTGTTTGGGAGTCAGTGTTTACAGAGAAAAGCATAAATCACAGGAGCCAACACATCATTGATACAATTAGAGATCCATATTTCAATCAACACGTGACTCAGCCTACTAGGTACAGACATAGTCAAAACCCCAACCTTCTTGACCTGATACTGACCAGCAGTGAAGACTATCAGTAACTTAAAATATCATGCAGACATAGGATTAGGCGACCACCTAGTCCTCAACTGTACCTTAGCTGTGGAAAACAATCGGTTGAAGGAGGTATTCCAAGATTCAATTACAATAAAGGGGATTGTGCAGCAATACATTATACTCTCATGCACATTGACTGGTCATTAATGTTCATATGTATAACTATAAAATAAATGTGGATATATTTTTCAAACGAACTAACAGCCAAATGGAGAAACATATTCCCAAATCAGTACCCAAAAAGAACAAAAGACGAAAGATATCAATGACAAAAGAAGTTACAGCCAAGCATTATGAGAAAGAAGCAGCGTGCATGGAAGAAATATAAAGAAAATGGTAAAAAATGGGACTAAGTGTTAGTGACAAATATTTAAAAAAAAACGAATTAACCATGATGACAAGAAATCTATGTAGGGACTTTGAATACAATTTGCCTAGAAATATGAAACAAAACCTTAAGGTATTTTGGAGGTATTGTAAGTCACAAATGAAAAACAAAAGTAAACTTGGTGACCTGAAAATAGCAGATAGCAAACTCACTAGTGATGATGAAACACAAGCGGATTTACTAACACATGAAGATATTCCAGTCTTAGAAGATAAATATCATAAACCAAAGATAGTGTTAACATAAACTTCGCCACTGATATCATTGAAAAGAAACACAAGAAACTGAAAATAGCCAAATCTGCTGGACCAGATGGCTTCCATCCACGAGTGTTTAGTGAAATATCTACTTTCACTAAACTGCCGTTTAGCATCATATGCACGCAATCATATGATGAGGGACAGCTACCAAGTGATTGGATAAATGCCCACATCACACCAATACACAAGAAGGGTTCAAAAGCGATTCTTGGAAATTATCGTCCGGTCAGTCTCACATCAGTGATAGGAAAAATGGTAGAGTCCGTAATTAGGGATTCAATTGTGAAACAGATGATGGGCAACAACCTAGTTTGTGACCAGCAGCATGGTTTTGTCTCGGGACGCTCATGCATGACACAAGTATTAGTCACTCTGGAATAATGGACTGAAATGCTTGAAATGGTGCCTCCATAGATGTGATTTACTTGGATTTCAAAAAATAAACTTTTGATGCTGTCCCTCACCAAAGGTTATTGAAGGAATTAAAAGTGTACGGTGTAACAGGTAAATTACTGGAGTGGATACAAGATGTTTTATTTGGACGAAGGCAAAGAGTAATTGTAAATGGAAAGCTGTCATCATAGGCAGATATCTTGAGTGGAATACCTCAAGGAAGTTTCCAATCTTGTTCGTCATTTTTATAAACGACCTGCCAAATGTAGTCAGCAGTACAGCAAAATTATTTGCTGATGACACAATGCTATTCTGAGAAATTAGGACAATAGAAGATCACGATGTCCTGCAGCAGGACCTTGACAACCTGGTGGAATGGTCGAACAAGTGGCAACTGGGGTTCAACAAAGCCAAGTGTAAGAGTCTCCAGCTAGGCATCTGAAAGTACAGACTAGCATACCAGATGAACTCACAGTTATTAGAAGAGACCAGAAATGAGAGGGACTTTGAGATATATATATTGACGAGAAACTACAATTCCATGACCATATCTCTAAGGCAGTAGCAAAAGCGTCACGCCTGTTATGATTAATAAGAGCCACTTTACATGCCTGGACTCTTCACAACTATGGTCCGACCATATTTAGGATATGAGAACGCAATCTGGCATCCAAGGTTTAGATGGGAAAAGTTCATAGACGGGCCACCACACTCATTCCAGAGATAATCGATCTACCATATGATAAGTGACTAAGAGGCCATCATTACAACACCGCAGGAGAATAAAGTACATGATTCAGACTTACACAATATTAAATGGAATCGAAAGAATAGATAGTGTTATATTCTTCGAACTAAGTGGTACATCAGTCACTCGAGGTCACAATCAGAAGATAGCCCCCCCCAAAACACGCCGGATTGGGAAGTCAGTTTTCAGTCAGAGAGTTGTGAACGATTGGTCCTCGCTCCCAGCTAAAGTCATTAAAAGCCAGTCAATAAACAGTTTTAAATCCAGGTTGGATACCTTTTGGCATCCAGAGCGAAACAATTTGCCACGAGCGCTATGTAAATATTGTAAATACAGTGTATATCTAGCAGTCAAGACCGGAATAAATAATCAGGCAATGCCTCTATATTCCGTATTTCCTGTAACAAATTATCAAGGTGAGATGTCAATAGCTGACTGTAATTTTGGATTCGGTTAATTATTCAACAAACTAATTTCCACAATAAAAGGTAGTAATATGAGTTTACCATTTAGCTAACCTTTCGAATGACCACTGCGATTGAGAACAGATCCTGGAAACATGATCCAGATTGACGACAGGGTCATACACCTCATTAATATGGTATTATAAACATTATTATATTACATAAAACACAATTATCTTTTAGGAACCGGTCAGCCATGTTGACCCGATTGGACGAAAACGAGACGTCAAGTAAATCTACCCACACAGTTAGCAGAATGATGTGTAATGCATTGATAAAAGGTTTATAATTACTAAATATACTCCTGAAACATAAACATTCATATCATATTAAAATTCAATAGTTTTCTATTACCTTCACCGGACTGTACAACTGGAAAATCTTACAAGAATATATGCTACAAGTTATAATTTTAGCACAAATCTAACCTGTGTCATCACCCGTGCAACATTATACTATAATATATATATATGCTACATATAACATAGCGCTGCATTAGTGGCTTCATACAATGTTACAATCAAAATAATTCCACTAATACAGATATGAGGAATATTCGAAGATAGAACCTGGAGGTTTATTAAAGAAAGCCTAAACTACTCAGCCATTGCAGTGACCTACAGTTTCTAACGAACAGAAAGATTAAAAATAGGAAATAATTTGTGTATACATTGGATGATCAATATAAAGCTGACCTGTCTAAATTCGAACTTGCAATGAAAATATGTAAGTACTAAATTATTAAAAATACTCTAGCACTGTTTAGTATAGGCCTCAATCATCAAGTTAAAGACTAATGGACATTTTCAAATGCTCATTTTTATACATAAAAAGGATTTAATTTTATGTACAGGACTATAATATCAGCTTCGTGTCAAGTTTCCAGAATTATATCCCCTGGACATATATCTATATGTATTATACCGTTATCAATAAGTTTTATTATTATTATCATTTATACTTCGAGATGACTACATATTTCTTTAAAACATTAATGAATAATTTATGTATATTGTTTATGTACAATATTCTTTTATAATTAATTTTAATTGGACATTTAATCTTGTATTCACAAACAAACCTTACTATATGTTTCTGCAGCGTCAGGATCACTAATGGAGTGTAACATGATTGTTTGTTTACCCGAACTTCAGAATTGGGACATAATAGCCGAGTAACTGTGTTTAGTTGTAAATAGAGCATCCCGCTATGATACATGGAAAATATTATGCGAAGTTACTATATTGGTCATCCCTCCGAGCATCAGGCGAAATAAATGCTTTTGTGCCACTTTATATATATATATATATATATATATATATATATATATATATATATATATATATATATATATATATATATAATATATATATATATATATATATATATATATATATATATATATATATATATATATATATATATGTATGTGTGTGTGTGTGTGTGTGTGTTTGATATTTAGGAATTTAAATTGTCGCAGTGTCTCACGACAGACACATTATACGTATATTGAGTATAAGAAGAGAACAGATACCTACATCTTCTGATCTTTAGTAGAGACATATCCGGAAATATCATAAACAAAGTACTAATAAACGGCTTTATGGTAACTTATCCCAACATCGAACAGAAGAAATGTTCTCGTTTGTATTTCAACTCGCACCTGGTCAGTCCGCATTTAGTTTGTTTTGTCCTTCAATAATCCTTTATATTCCATTTTCTTTTAGTTTTTTCCTAGTATGTTTTATTTCTATCAACCAACCAATCCTACTTCAAACTCAATGGTCATATTTCGTTAATTATGATAACACTATCCTTTTTTTAAATAAAATGTATCTAGAGAGGCTTCTAGAACACGTGTTTTTTTTCAGATTTCTGAGAGTTTGACGAAAGTTGTAGAGAACAGAGTATCCCTCCATTTTAAACCAATAATATCTTGGATTATGAACACATTTAGGGTAGATCAACGAAAGTAGCTATTATGTTCAGTTGCTGGTATATTGGTTAAAATAAATTCGGCATCCCACATAACGATTGTACACTGCCTGTTTTTTTTTTGGTTTTTTTGTTTTGTTTTTTGGTATCAAAAATAAACCTTCACATTGTTCGCGCTGACACAATTAAAAACATTTCCAATGTTCATCACACGTCATCTCTTTAAAATTACGACGGTTATCTAATGAATTAGAGATGTCTATAACATTGATTGACAGCTGACTATTTTGTTATAATTTAGCCATCACTGAATCATTAACAGAGATTTTTAATACAAGTCATTGATATTCAATTCGCCAAACTCTAATGGTTTTGATAGTTACTAGGGGAACTGACATCTCCCACCCCCCTGGACATCTCGCCCTCAGTAAAAACAGACATCTCTGATATATCGCCCCGTCAAAATATTATTATACGAGTATTTTAGATTAGGGCGGTCGGGGTCTTGTGACGTTTAGTGATATTTGAAAATAACATTTGTGTTAAATATTTTAATTAATTCGTGAATCAACTGGATTAGTATCACTACTATGTGAAGAATAGTTCAGATAGTTGTATGAAAACATGAACAGTTTGTTTGACATAAAATGTCGCCAGATGTAAAAAATCAATAATGTACATGTTGATTTACCATTCCTGTCTAAATAGTTCATGAGTCATCTGTGGAATATGCATTCCTCTGTAGAATTAACATAGGTTTGTTTTATTTGTTTTATCTAAACTGGATTGACCTATGCTACCAATACAGACCAGTATGTCTCAGAATTGAATATACAATGGTAGTTTCTTGTTTCCAATTGTACAAAATTTAACCTATTAATATAGTATGCAAAACGTACATAGGTACAAGTGGTATATGCAAGTGACAGGATAAACATTAAATATATAGATCTATCCAATTGCAAGATGACACCAAAATATATATGTATTGTCTGTACTAGCTATTATCATCGAAGTGTGTATACGTTGCGACATCACTATTTCTCTTCAAAGGTACATATATATCAAAATCAGCCTATCTGATTAAGTTTCTTTAAGTTACCAATCCAAATATATTATAGAGACAGCGCTTCTATATAGAACTAAACTGACAAAAGCAATTTCAGATTGACATATCAGC
>JAODUP010001666.1:0-34360 GCA_025642065.1 Paralvinella palmiformis
TTAAGTTTGAGACGATATTTCGTTCTAGTCCAGTAATAATCCATTGTGCGGTATTGCTACTTTGTTTTTATTTTAGTTTAATCGCTTTAGTGAGTCCATACTGTGTTAGTGTGCATTCTCTTTGTTGTGGACAAACTGTAATGTTTGTTAACACGCTGAGGCTATATATAGGGCTTGAAACTGTTTTAGTGTACATTCTCTTTGTTATGGACAAACTGTAATGTTTGTTAACACGCTGAGGCTATATATAGGGCTTGAATTTTCACTTAGGTTAGAGAAGAACTTCGACGCCAGACCAGTCGGACGTGTATTGATACACGGTTCATATAGGTAGGATTTATTCAGCTATTCGAACCCAGAATAAAGCTGAGGTCAGCATCTGAGGTGTCGAAATGCTTTATATACAGGTTTCTTTTGGACCACAGAAAATTACTGTTGAATGTAAACTGTGGTGTCAAAATAGTTTGATATGTATGTAGCAAGTCACCATTGAACCACACGCACGTGTTTGTTGCGAGCTGTGGTATCAAATGGTATGTTTTTACGTGCTTCCGCTTTTTGTACGTAGCCTGCATGTAGCCGCTTTCCTGTGGGCGTGACATATTTGTCGCGTACGAAAAGCGGTAGTAGCAGTAGTAACAGTACTAGTAATAGCAGCAGTAATAATAATAATAATAATAATAATAGTAATAGTTGTTGTTGTTGTCGTAGAAGTAACAGTAGTAGTAGCGTTATTAATTGTCACTATCATTATAACATCCTCTACTCAGTGAGAGTTATATTACTCAGTATGAAATATGATACAACTAGCGACTATTATCTTATGTTTTGTAACCAATATTCACTTATTAAATAAATGATTACCAAACTAGAATTTAAAAACAAATTTAAGTGACAAGTTGTGTTTCTGTTAAAATCAACACCGTTGACGGGATACAAAACTAACACACATCTCTATAGAACATGAGTTAATGTTATTTTCATTGATTAAGAGAGAAGTTGGAGTGTTAATATTAAAACCAACAGTCACCACTTCAGCTCTATCATGGCTTTGTTGTCAGTAAATGGGAACGTGAGAGAGACAACGATAAATTTATATTATCATCTGATAAGTACATTATATTTTTATATCAACAATGTGTTCTATATATATATATATAGGGAACAAATCAATGTTGTTAATGATGTTTATGTATGTACCGGAAAAATCTGGTTTAATATTCGACAACGAAAGAGAAGTTATCTGATAAACTCGTCTAGCTAACATAAAAAATAAAACGGCATAATTAGTTAGAAAATGACGTCTTTTGGTGAGTTTGTGTGTATGTGTGTGTGTGTGTGTGTGTGTGTGTGTGTATGTGTGTGTTTTAGCTGTGTATAATAAGGCACAGGCAGAAAATCTCGAACCGTGAATTCAAACTCTGGACGTTTCTTCAGGGGACTGAATCCAGAGTGGCGACTTTTCATGCTGAGACATGTGTAATGTCTCACCAGTCCCTAAGCCGCCAAGCAAAATCAAAATGCGAATCACCTACAGCCGTGGAGTTTGGGAGTAAAACATCCAAGTCAGATCACGGCAGTAGTGAGAATGTTTAGCTTAATTATCTAAGCAGCCCTATTTATAGCTATTTTTCAATTGCTGTATCTTTCTTCAACGCATTACTATATAAACTATATAACCCAATTGTCACTGTCTTCAAAGATCAGTTTTTACTACGGACAGGCGTCATGAAACGACTACTATTAAAACTATTTAGCTTAATTGCTATTAAAAGACTGACATCTGCACTGAAGCAGACCGTAATAGCGCGTCATAGCTTCCGTACTGTTTGAACTATGCTACCATTTTCAAACCTGACCTAACGTCTGTTATTGTAGTTCTTATATGTTATTTATGACAAGCAGATTAAACCTAAATCTTGAATGTCATAGTACAAACTGGACATAACTGGACCTAGGAAAGATAATTATATTCCCACATGCAACCAAGGTGAATTTTATATGTAACTAAAGTTGTTATATAAAACATACCAACCGCACGAGCTGTGTCCAATGCCACCGCTCGAGATGCGATGCAGTGTTTCTATTCCCGAGAGTTAAGAGTACTTATAATGCTTTAAGAGCGTACTCTACCTGCTACAGTCATCTAAATGCTGGATAACCAGGCCAGACATCTAAACGGCGTCCCTCCAAAGACGCAAATAGTACATGGAATATACAGCTCTCTATCAACCTTTCTTGAATGCGGGGACCGGGAAATATGGTCTCCACGCATAGAAAACGGAACTTTCTCAACCGCAGCATAATATACCTTGTGATATTTGCTGGAGGGTCAAATACCTCATAAACATACAAATCCAATAAATACTATGACCTACTCGTCACTATTACATCGGCGCTTTAGCATACCGTTATGGCGGAATTGCCGTTCTGTTTATTAATATTTTCAAATCAGACCTAATGTCTGCTATACAAACTATAATTATAATATAGGGTTTTATTAATGACAAGGAGACTAAAGTTAGCCTTCAATGTCATAGTACAGACTGGACCTGGGAAAGATAATTCTATTCCCACAAACAACTACGGTGAATTATATATTCAACTAAACTTGTTATATAAAACACACCAACCACACGAGCTGTGTCCAATGCCACCGCTCGAGATGCGATGCAGTGTTTCTATTCCTGAGTCAGGAGTACATGCTTTAAGAGCGTAGTGTGTCTGCTACAGTCATTTAAATGCTGGATAACCAGGCCAATCACTTAAACGGTGTGCCTCCAAAGACGCAAATATTTGTGTGTGTATGTGTGAGTGTGTGTGTGTATGTGTGTATTTATGTGTGTGTGTGCGTGTGTGTGCGCGCGTGTGTGTGTGAATACAAAAATAGGATACTGCAAAACTTAGAAATAGTTCAGTTAATGTCATCTACGCCAGGTTGAGGAGAGTACTGGCTCAAGGAGATTGTATCAAATTTAAAACATCCGGTGCATGACTGTGGTTCGCATAACCTAATCTTTCGTTGTATAATAAACTGGTATCAGTTGGTGTTTGACAAACCCGATTGTAAGAGGAATTGGTGAAAAAGCTAAATTGGCCAATCGAGGGTCTAGTCTATGAATTGCAGCATACAAATAGAATACATGTACATAAAATAATAAAAGTAACTGGCTTATGTTCTCATTTTAATAACAAACAGCATGAGAAGTGACGTAACATACACCTTGTGTCGCTTTGTAAAGAATGAACTTATATATTACGTCACGAAGGCAATATTAATATTCAAATTAAACTTTTAGGCATAGCTGCGACTGTTTATAGTTGGTTTTGTGACGCTAATATGATACTGACAAAATAGCTATTTGTTACCCAAATAATAATCCATGGATAATAATGGAGGTAAGCTTTAATAGTGTATTTAAAAAAAATGTAAAATCATATATTTTATTTCAAAAGATCAAGTGTTAGAAATTCTTTGATTCACTACTAGTTATTATGTAATAAAAACTAATTCGGATTTTAAAAGTGACTAGTAGTTTTAAATAGTGCCTATATTTTCGCTTATCTTTATTCAGCTTTTGACAAATTCAAATAATAGTAAGGTCCAATAAACTCATTATGGTATGAAATAAGGATACTGTTTGCTTAAATGTATTACTGTTTAATGAAATTTAAAAAAAACTAATTTAGGATTCATATTTTATAATAATTATTGGAATTATTGTATGTGAATGGAAGCTCATTTGAATAGTTGTTTATTCATCGAAATCAAATAATTTTGTATCAAGTTTTGTATCAGTAGTTTATTTTGAATAATCATCGCTTATGTGACATTTAGCTAACTGCACAATAAGAATACACATTTTAATTGTGATAATGCTTACTAGAAAAGAACAAAAAGTAGTTCTCAGTACATATTTCTTAATTAGTTACTTAATAAATATATTAGCTGTTTTCATAATTAAAATTCATTTTCAGTATGTAATTTGGTTATAGCCGATCGTTTGTGGCTTGCCAATTTGGCAGTAATCTATAAGAGAAAGCAAATATATTCACGAAAGAGACATTTCTATGTAACATTCTGAACGATTTCATAGCCCTTTAACTAAAACTTTTGATGTTGAAATGGTGATGCCCACTAATGTTTAAAGACATCTATTATTTGTTTTCTATTTTCCGATCTTCCTCAGCCATTATTGGTACTAGCCAAAACATAGAATAATAAACGATACTCCACAAAATGTTGTTTTTTGTTTGGTTTTATATCACGTTCCAAGGGTTAATTGATTCACCCAGTTCTTCATTATTTATATATAGCATAACCTATGTAGATCTGCTAATATTAAGTCATTTGCATAATTTTTATCTTTGAAAATTAATTATTTAAAGCCTCTGTTATTGTTTTGAAAGGATAAAGACACATATATTTTCTTGGAAATAAATCATCCTAACAATATCCATGCTAGATAGGATATATATATATATATATATATATATATATTTCTTATTACAGTAAAATTAATTAATAAGTTAATAAGTAAGGATTATTTAAATAAACTTTACCCCTTAAGGATTTCAAGAGATTATACAGGGAAGGGGAAATATATACTTGTTTATCATAATTATCGACACCTTCTTTGATATATATATATATATATATATATATATATATATATTCATATTCATATTGGGGCAACCTTACTTAATGTTTCATTTATTAAACAAATTAGCTATAATTTATATTTATCAGATTATGGTTTATGTTGACTGTTTTATCCAAGGAGATAAGAAATTAAATAAGAAATTAAAGCTGAATGACTGAGTTAATTGACCTGTTTTATTGGTTGTTTCGCGATGGACATTAATCTGGAGTTAGGGAATGTGGCTCTTTAACTACTGCGGCATCAGAAGGGCCAAATATGGAGAGAGAAAGAGGCAGATATTATGACATTGATGTCTTTATTGAGACAAATTCTTCAAACAATTTTAAGATATTTAGAGTGTGAACCTTCAAACCAGTAGGTGATTATCCATAGTTGGTTATTATGTGGCCTAAATGAATAAGCGATTGATAGATCTGAGCGAATACAAAATGCCGGAGTTAAAATGTACAAACTTATTGATTTAACAGTGAAGACTGCCTATAATGCATGTATTGTTCATATTTCTCATAATTTAATACCTGTGATAACCACGTTCAACTAAATTATTTTGAAAAGGTTATATCTCCTCACTGATAGATTCTTTATTGATATATGGAATAAAGAAAAGATTTAAATTGTATAAATTAAAGTAATTCTTTGGTTGCCAATTCCATTTTCAGATAATTCTCATAAAATTACTTTAATTGGCATTATTAGTAACGCTATCACTTATATCCGCCAAGTTATACAAAATTCATTGTTTTGTTCAAAGAAACGTCGTAATAACTTTGTGTTTACATACAGTAGTGTGAATGTATTAATTACAAAGCTGGATATGCAATCCTGTTCAGTAGTAGCACACAGAGTGATGGCTTTTACACATATAACCTATTAAGACTTTACAAGAACGCTTACATGTCGATAGTTTTGGTCAACACCCCTGTCCGAACGAACTTTCCGCGCATAAACGAATAGAACCAAATTTGCCAAAGAATACCTTGTGCGCAAACGATTGCCCTTCAAGATGATAATGATACTGTATTGTCAGTCAATAAAGCGTCGTTACTAGCAGAAGCCATTCAAAGGAGCTGTACAATAATAGCCCACATATTATGTCTGTAAAAATCATATAGAAGATTTAAACAATAATCTTTATTTATTTGTGAAAGCAATCTTGAACAGGTATATTTTTTTAAATTTCAAGAGACGACGCTTTTCTAATATCTGCCGGCAACCCATTTCACAAAGTGTGACTTGGGCCGAGACCTAAACTGCTGCAATAGTACCTGAATGGATGAACTGAGATTTACGATTCACTTCGTTGTAACGCTTTGAAATGGATACGCTGTCTAACAGGTACCCATTGTAGTGTTTGAATAAATGGTATGATATTATGATGTTTTCAAGTAATTGTCACTATGGTAGCTGCACTCCTGTAAATTCACCGAAGGCGATTGATGTTACAACAGTTACAATAGTCAATATATTATGTAATAAGGGCATACAAGTTACAGTTATGAGTTCTTCTAGGGTAAATAATGCTTTTAAAATTGGGTATTATTAAGCTGGTAGTAGGTACCTCGGTATACAGATGTGACAAGTTCATACTTGTTAATACATTTGTCGAAAATAACCCCTGGATTGTTTATTGACACATTAGAGGTAATCGAACATGCACCTCACGATAATGATGGTGTCTAATGATTTAACAGAATGTGGTGATGCCAAATATATAATACTTTTTAGAAGAGTTTGAGTCATCCATAGCCGATTATCAGCAATACAATGTTCCACATTCTTCAAGGAAGAGAAGAAATCTAACTTACTGTCAGGATTCAGTGATATTTACAGCTGTGTATCATCCGTATACAACTGATATATATCACCATATCGCTGTATAATGGTCCTAAGAAGATGAGAATGAATTGGAAAAACTAGAGGACAATAAAATGAGCGTCTGAAAAAATACCATGAACAGACACTCTCTGGGAGATTTGTTCCAGATACAAGCGAAAATATTGAAGTATTATTCAGACAAAACCTGTTTTTCAACCCCAAAAAGTACAGTTATGGTCAACTATATCAAATGCAGCAGACAGGTCAAAAATAGCAAGTAATACTGGCTTACCTTGATTCATTAAGATAATTATCAACTAACTATTTGTTTAGATGGAAAACAACTGCTCTTTCTATAATTGTTAAGGAAATGTAAGATTTGAAAGAGGTCTGTAATTGCATTGAATAATACAGCCCAAATGTTGGGTTTTAATTTATGGTTTTACAAGGGCAGCTTTCATAGATATTTGAAAAAGACATCCACCTATAATGTTTTATTAACCCTATTTCTAATGGGCTTATCAGAACTCCCAGAGACTCTTTGACAAGCCATGTAGGCATAGAAAGCATTAAATTATCTTTTCAGCAACTGTCTGATACCAGTCTCTGTAAAATGGTCAAATCTATCCATCATGGACAAGAGGACTCTTTTAACATTGGCATACACTGTGGTGAGATGCTGGAAAGGAACCGATCATGTATATTTAATATCTTTTAATGGAAATTATTAAAACAATAGACCATATCTTTATCTCAGTGGATAATATTTGGAAGGACAGTCTGATATTGATGTAATACGTTATTCACAACACTTAAACAGTCCTTTGATTTCCCTTGCTTGCTTTGATATTTTTATTGTAATATTCTGATTTAGCATAAATAGACTTATAAGTACTAAACGGATTCTATAAACAAAATTATTAAACGAATGTTAATACAAACTTCATATTTAACAAGTTTGGGATAACAGTTGACATTAAATGGAACAAGTATTTATATATGTAAATATTATGACAATTCTTTTTTGAAAATCATAGTTTTGCATCTTCACAAAAATAATTTATGTTAAATAAAAGTAATAATTTTACTGTTAATGAAGTAGGTAATTCTATATAAATTGAAACCTATGATGACACATGAGGAGCATTTGTTGTGTACTAACTGCACTCATTTAAAAATAAAGTCTTGTATATCATAGACTTGAATCAAGTTTTGAAAACACTTAAATCTTGATATTTTGATAAAGGATTTTCTCAGTTAGTTATATTATTCATTATTCGTCCAGCTTAACGTGCTGCCTATAATCAGCCAAATTATATGTTATCAGGGAAATCCACATATATTATCTCTATTCTTGATGCCAGCGAAAATCAATATCAATGCCGGATATGTATAGAATAAGTCACAAAGGCAAAAACAAATATCTTGAAATAAAATTTACTGATGAGCTAATATTCCATTGTCTTGTGCCATGCCACCTATCGGGAAAATAATATAATGTTGTTTTCAATTGTACAGTGTCATAGTTTCTACAACAACATATATAACAGTTATATCTTCTATACTTCGGCTAGTTGTGACATTTGGTAATATGATGCTATAGCAAAGCTAGACATATTTCAGTAACATAGTTTCTAGCAATTCATGTACTGTGCATCTAGTATGCGCATGTCCAAATATGAAGGAGGACGTGTTAGGAAGGGCTATTCACGAATCTTGCTATCCACTGAATGTTATTTTCATGTATGGTAAAAAGTACAATGTGAGATGAATTGATGATTATTTCGACTGAGACAAACTCATGCGAGCTGTAATTACCATAAGAGCCCTCAAGTGTGATGCATTCGTATTAGTGTTCAGCACCAGTGACAAGTAATATATCTATAAAACGTCTTACGAAACGTTTAAGACGAGGAATTAGAGACAAGAATAGATTAAAACAACCACTTCATGTTTAGGTGATCAACTTCTTTTCGATGTTTATTACACTCATGAATAACAAATATCCGACTTACACCATAACACCATTAGACGTGTTTAGAAAGAAGATGTTTCAGTTTCCATAAGTCGTGCACTTCAACAAACAAAATTGGCAATATTTTTGAGAAAGAAATAAGTTAATATTTTTTTATAGAAACAGTCTGTTATTTCCTTAATCTGTACGTTTAAACAGATATTCCAAACTGCTGACAGTTACAAAGCTAGCAAAATACATGTATTTGAGTGAAAATGATTTCAAGCTTGCGTGCACCTATTTTGTTAGTATTTTTGTAAATACACGCATGTTTTTAAGAAAGTACAGCTAGTAATTAAGGCTGAGAGTATAACCAATGAGTATCTGCTTGAATAGATATGGACATGAGATCAGGGAATATTGGGACATGAGATCAGGGAATATTGGGACATGGGATCGGGGAATATCGCGAGCATTGATCAAGTAAGCTTCGATTTTAAATGTTATTAATTCATTCGTTTTGATAAATTCCATCTTTATAAATGATAGAAGCATGGGTAGCCACTTCTTTCATAAACGATACAAAAATATATGCAGAGTGGAAATTAATGTACAAGACTGTATGTCTATATAACTTTGGTAGTTTGTTTACGCTCAAATAGGAAGCGAGTATTTTATTAATCTTATTAGTAAGTGATAAAATGTGTTTAATGATTATCTTCTTCTACAAGTGGAATAGGTGTGCAATGTATGTCCCTGGGTGTATTTCTTCAACTGCAGATTAAAACATTATTTCCAGGTTCCTACATCCAGAGAATACAGTTAACATATATCAGCAATCTAGCAATACTTTATATCACTATTGGCTAATTTCTTACATATGAACATTAGTGAATTTATATCTGTTGGAATGAAGTTGTGAGTCATGTGTATGCTGCAAATATGTTAGGTAAGAGCTATATAGAATTTCATTAAATATATACATAAAGACCTACCTCTGTGTGTGGTTTAGGTGCAAGATAGCCAACAGGACTATCGTACTCGGACGGATAATGCAATGTTCAGTAAAGGTTTCTATAAAATATACACTAGAGATAATATCCAAGAAGTACCCTTTACATCATTATGAACATAGAGAATGGATTTGCACCAAGTCCGCTATCATCTTCAATCACTCAGTAGTATTATAAGACATAACCCAATGATATGCATTTCTATTTTCATTATAATCCTGATAGATATCCTGATTTGTTTCACATTTAACAGACAAGGGAAATGATGCATTGTAAGTAGTACAAATGTATTCACCAGCCATAATAAACTGTGCTTAAAAAGAACAAATACAAATTTAATTCTGGTTTATATTAAATAGTCTTCCAGTTACAGCACTGATTCTCATTATATTGCGTCATTATGAACGCAGAAATATTAACTTATTCATTTCGGGTAATAAATGCATCGTTCATGATCATTAAGAATATTATTTGCAAAATATGATGACTATATTGAGAGGTTTGTACGTGATGGGATCAATCAAGTGGCAGAAGCAGAATTTGGGAAATTTAGAATATTTCCTTATAAAGCAGTGAGCTAATCCTTCATCATAGCCAAGTTTGACTATATTAGTTTGCTATTATCTCGTTTAACTGATTCTGATTAATTGTAACTAGAATAGAATGTCGGAGTTTGAAACATCTAAAGAGCTTACCTATACGAAAATATAATGCCAATCTTTCTGGAGAAGAATAGAGAGAACTATTATAATTCTTTACCACACTACAGCATAAACTGTTTTTTTTATAATTACTAATTTTACAAGGAAAGCTATCGCTGATGCCGTGATATCAAGATAGTGATTTATTATCTCATTTTGTAATTACAATAAGTAGAACATATATGATAATCTCTCATAAACCATATAGGAATGTGTTCAGCTATGCATCGTAATTGATTCGTAATAGACTCGTAGGCATTCATAGCAAGAGAACCAGGGAAGCAGGAGAAGAAGGCACCCCCACGGAGTACCTACCCCTCTACCTGTAGATAAACCAGCTCCAGAAGTGGAGGAACATGTGGCAAATTCAGTAACAGAGTCAATGGCTGTTGAGTCAGTGGCCACTGAGTCAGTGGCTACTGAGTCAATGGCTCGTGATGTTGGTGATGATGAACTAGCAGCCTCTTCCCAGTCTAAGAGCAAGAAGGATGTGGCCATCTTCCTTGAGAGGAATGACTTCATCTACAACAAGAGGCGGCCAGACCACGTGATTGCCTCTAAAAAGAATAAGGCCTGTGAAAACCTAGCCCGAGAGATGGAGAAGGAGGTGAAGATACTGACTACATTTTTGTGAGAGCTGAGCGGGCAGGCAGCTTTTGATATGACAGACCATCAGCAGTGGATATGGGCCAGATTCCAGTCTCTTACTACTAATGTTTTTAATAAACTGAACAGTTGATTGGTAAAAACGAGCGTTTATAAACACTAATAACATATATAGTAAAACACTAGCATCAAAATATCAACAGTCATCATTCAATTAACATTAATTCCTGCTAGTATCTTTTGCCACGGAACTAAACCTGCTTCACTGTTATAATAGGACTTCTCACACTTTACCCACACTTTACCCACTGTTGGGTGCCTGGGGTATCTCCTCCACCTGTTGGTTTCCCCTCCATGTACCAGGGATGATCTTGTGGTCCTCATCCTCCCGGTCCACGTCTGTATTTGCAATGGCAGTGAACCTAATCGTTGGTATGTTGTGGAGGATGAATATTGTCTCCACCAGTAACCGCACCACATCAAGTCCTTGTTCCATGGTGTCCAGGAAGTATCTCCATATGTTGGTCATTATTCTGAAACCATTCTCCACCACAAATCTGCCCCTGAATATTCTGAAGTTGACCACCATCCTGTCATTGTCCAGACTCCTACTGCCACAGGGTTTCATGAGAAAAGACCTTAGTGGAAAGGCCACATTCCCCATGATGTAGTAGGGTATTTATGGTGTTGTCATCAATGCACTCTTTCAGTTCTGAAGCACCAAACCGCTGTCCGTCGGATTCATGTCCTTCTCCACCAGTGTCTATCCAGATAAACTTATAAACTGTACCCACCAGAGCCAGCAACACCACGGAGAAGAATAGTTTGTGGCTGCAGAACACGTTGCCTGAGTTGTGTGCTTTCCTGATGGCTATGTGCTTGCTAACTAAGGCCCCCGGGGCATGAGGAACATTCCACCGGTCTTGGAACTGCTGGGCAATGGTCTTTCAGTTCTCCCGTGTCCTTGGCAGTGGCATGACTTCATCCTTCAGCGCCCGTATGATGGCTTGACTGACTTCCTGCACACTCCATACCACTATGCTGTAGCCACATCGGAAGTCATACTGGGCTAATTCTGTTGAGTAGCATGTGAGGTGGCAGTCTCACATAGTTGGCAAAGGCATTCTCATATTCCATCCTCAGCTCCTGCATCAGTCTATTGTAGTGACCATATTCTAGCCTTCTAGTTGGTGTCAGCGACGGTCTAACCAACCACCTGGGGGCTCCCCTCTTTCTTCTTCGAAGCAATCTTCTTCTATTTAAAATCAGTACTACAGCTGCTTTACGTTGAACATCCATTTTGGAATTTATGTCCAAGCAGGGGTGAGGGCCTTAATATGACTATCTTGAGGAAGAATTCCGCGAATTGCCAAGAATTCAATTTTAATCGTACTTGATTCGTAGATGCATTCGACATATGTTTAACTGATTCGTAATCGATTCTTGTAAATCGTAGTGAATTCTTTACAATATTTGAGCTTTTTGAGCCGAATCCCACGAATATTCGTAACTCCATCGTATTTGTAACAGAATCGTAGAGCTTCACGATTTGGACTAAAATGTAACAATTCGTGGCGATTCGTGGGATTCTTGGTCTGTGTAGAATAGGGGCATTAGATTATAACTGTTAGAAATAAACAATTGAAAAAACTTGTCCGAATAAATATGTAGCTTTCAGACAATTTATCAAATTTAATACAAATATATATATATATATATATATATATATATATATATATATATATATATATATTAGAGAGAGAGAGACTGGGTTTTTAATTAAGTAATAAGATTGTGATTATTTAAATAAACTTTACCCCTTAAGGATTTCAAGAGATTACATAGGGAAGGGGAAAGAAATCCTAATAGTCTGAATGTATCTAACTACAAAGAAGTATATAATTGTTGCTATGATTCAATAGCTTATCACAATTATCGACACCTTCTTTAAAATAATGTTAACATATAGTTCCATGCCAAAGGGACAATAAGCAACCAAAATAAACCATAAATTGACACACTGCAGTAGCTGTATTGTAATAAACATCATTATTGATACGTAGGTCTTTTCCGAGGTAAACTATCAAGCTACGTTTTATCATATAATTTGAAGGTAACATTTCAGGCAAGGCCAATCACCTGTTCACTGGATAGTTTATTACTCATATGACTGTATTGAATATTGTCCTTAATAACGAAATATTGTCTAAAGTATAAATTGGAAGAATCAATTAATCAGTGAGGCAGATAGTGTGTCGGTTAATGGCGGTTGCTATGCTTTCCTGCAACGCTAAGACTACCTGCAACATATGGCACGGGGAGACTCTAGTTAATGCACTAAGAACGGGCGATTAGTAGATGTTAAGGTAGATGTTAACCGGTTAGTTGATTGTTTCTCGGAGTGTTTAGATCAGCCTCTTTACGGTGAGTGATTCCGGATTAGCACGTCATATTTGATCAGTAATGTGATTGATTGAGTTAGAAAAACTCATTTGATTTATGTTCTCCTCTTTGATATTTGGCGTCGTCGCATTGATTTCCAGTAACTTTTTGAGTGGGCGCCTCCGTGGTCTAGCGGTAGCGTGTTGGACCACAGATCACTACCACTCGTGTTCGAATCCCGGCGTGGGCATATCTGAAGGTTGTTTCGTCTTTCGCTTCGTCTCATTACATTTGGAGGTCGCTCGGCCCATTTAGCCTACCTTGTGCACAAAAGTGGCCGTAAAACATCAATCATCATCAGTAACGTTTTTGAAGATTACAACATGGATCTTTTTATGGAGCACTTAGTTAATTTAATCACATTTAACTTCATATGAAAACAGTCATTGACGGATGTTAATTGGAAAAAGAAAAGAGTAGTTTTACAGAAATGAAGGTGAATGTTTTATTGTATATGTTAATAATGAATAGTGAAAAATATAATAGATGAATGTTCTGCTGATGATGCTTATGATGATGATGATGATGATGACGACTGAGGAAGAAGCAACATAAAAAAGAATATATATATATATATATATATATATATGGATAAATAGCTAAAAAGCTAGCTAGATAGCTAGCTAGATAGATGATAGAGAGCTAACTAGCTAGATATATAGATAGTTAGATAGATAGATAGATATATAGATAGATAGATAGATAGATAGATAGATAGATAGATAGATAGATAGATAGATAGATAGATAGAGTCAGAGAAAGGGAGATAATAGACTGGGTGTATTTTCTACAAATCTTAAACCCTAAAGGCAAATGGTGTTAATTTAGGACGTACAAGTTTTTTAGGATTATTGAGGGATGCTGAATTCAAATCTGATATATGCCAAGCTTAAAATATCCAAGATGGCCACCACTGTTCGACTCAAACGTATTTGTGTACATATCATTTTGACTAAACAAAGTAGAAACTTATTATTATTATTCCATACAATAATTTAGGGCATAACAATCAATCAGCTGTTTGAAATGTTGTTCAAATATCTTCTAATCCTAGTTCGTGTTAATTTTGCTTTGCAATATTAATTATTTATCGCCAGATTTCATTTGTCCAGATAAATATTAAATTATTAAAAGCAATATCGTGTATATTATCCAACGTATTCTTAGATCAATTTTGCAGATAACTCATATATTGATAATCTGACAACGCATTTCTTCGATATATTTACTATTTGTTATTCATAAATATTGGCGGCTTGCTTAGTAATGGGCAGTCGTCTGCGAAATTCACTTATTTTCTTAATACTAATCAATCCAAAAACCTTGAAACAAACTTTATTCAGGAGTAACAATTAATTTTGTCCAATTTACTGCAGACATTTATCTCTGTCAAGTGTCCCTTGGTGCAAAATACCTTCAGGATAAGCATATATACCATACTGAAATCAGTTACGTAATATATGTTTGAAAATTATTTGAAGCACCCATGCACTAATTATTAGACGCATTATTAGGCGCATGTTTTATGAAAGTGCAGTCAGAACTGAAGGTTTAGCCTGTATTGAATGCATATATGCTTAAATAGTTATTTATAGGTATTGGACGGAGAGGATCGCTAGCTTTGACCAATAAAGCCTTCATTATAATTGTAATTTGATCATTCGCTGTTACCGAATCTTCCATTAATAAAGGAAAGGCCAGAGGATTTCCGTTAAATAGCTGATCCTAGCAAGCACCATTTCTTTTCGTTTAAGCTTGATAGTACTGGATGTGAGTAGAAATTATGTTATACATATTTGTTTGTGGACTTTACGTTGGTGCTTGATAGACCCCAAAATGACTAACTCTCGATGTTATGGCACCGGAATATGTATCGGATAGTTCAGATATTAGTTACGTTACAGCAGTGAAACTGGTGTATTTTGCATATTATGTAATATAAATTTACTTTATATTAGCATAAATTGAGGGAAATACTTCATCAAAGTAAGAAGAAACTGAGTTCCTTTTATTATGGTGAAAGCTAATTTATTAGATTTACAAAATATCGTCAAATTCCCAAACGTGTTTTCTGACTTAGTAGATCCTTGTAATAAAATAAGTTACTTTTCCATACAACAAATGGAAGTAAGTAGCACGACCAACCATAAAGTTTATACCATCCGTAGAGTGAATGTAATATCACAATTTAAGGCCGATATTTATCAGATTCTTGTTGTTTTTGTATTCGCGAATGTATCAATTAGTTTACAAAAATTAGCAGCCTTAAATAGAAGAAATAACCTAATAATCTTGAAAGGGTATATACCAAAATACTTCAATCGGTATAGAATTTTCCTATAATATATTTCCTTGTGCAGTTATGAAGTTCTAGACAAAACTAAGGAACTTTGTAAATAACAGGATTATGTTACTATAATCAATCCTAGGCTAGCTTCTAGTTGGGGTACTTATCAGGACTATTAACATCACATGACAATGTGCTTGACACTATTAAATATAACTCACAGTCGAATGCATTTTGTGTTGTTGTTTGAATGGTCCGGCCACTATTTTTTTTTTTTATTGGAAACGATTTATTTCCATGCTAAGCAAATAACAATATATTATTTTATCGATGATATATTGAGGCATAATGTTTAATAATTTGTTTTTGAAACTTCCAACGTATCTAAGCCCCCTTCAATTTGATGGTCCATGAGACCTAAATTTGTCATATTACTATTAGCGGTCGAATACAGGTAGCCTATTTTAGACGTAAAAAACTTCATTGACCAAGATAATAGATCCCCTGTAAATCACTCGGTACATAAAACAATATGAAATATTATAAATACATAAATCTTCGTTCCTAATACCAGTGAAATATTATTGATTAGTTACTATGAAACGATTTTAAATAAACTCCAACATATTAAAAAAGACATTGTGTTGGGAACCGATCAAAATTTCGATTACCTCAAATATAAAAATCAAGCACATGTTTCTGAGTTGATGGACCTTTTCCTAAATACAGGCTTCTTACCTACAATTACAAAGCCAACCAGAATAACGCATAGTACGGCCACTCTTATTGATAACAAGTAAAGAAATTAAATTGGCATCAGGAATAATATTAAATAATATATCAGATCATTTACCAGTGTTCTTGTTTTCGGAAAAATATAAATCCGTGAAAACTGAGCCTTTAATCTTTGAGCATAGAAATTCAATAACAAAACGTATCAACACATTTGTGAGGCCTTATCAAAAACAGATTGGTCTAGTCTAAACTCAAGTGGTGCTGAAACGTGTTACAACATAATTATAGATAAAAGAAATGATGTTATAGAATATTTTGCACCTAAAAAGAAAACCAAAATACTTGCCAAACATATAATACGAGAACCATGGATAACCCCCGGAATCCTACATTCATCAAAACACTTAGATACACTTTATAAAAAGTAATTGGGTAAAGAAAACGTATCACGGGAACACGTTAAATATATAACTACAGAAATAACTTTACCAGAATCAAACGTAAACAAAGGGAGATATATTATGGTAAATTATTTCAACAATACAAATCAAAAATTAAGAAAACATGGAGCACATTAAATGACATACTCGAAAGAAAAAAATGACAAAACATCAATATCAAATTCATTCAAAATAGATAACACAATTGAAAACGACCTCACTTACATTGCAGACAAATTTAGGAAATATTTCTCCGAGATTGGACCTAAATATGTTTTTAATATATCACCGCCCAGCACAAATGATCAAACCTACAGGCCGACATGTAAGAAAGCAACACCTCTATATTTTCGTCCTACTGACAGTAAAGAAATAACAAACATCATAAATTCTCTAAGACTCAAAACGAGTTGTGGACATGACAATGTGAATACGCTATTACTAAAACAGATAACATTTGTCATTTCGTTACCACTTAGCATAGCTGTAAATAAATCGATGGAAACCGGTGTTTTCTAGTCAAAACTTAAAATTGCAAAAGTAATACCAATTTATAAATCAAAAGATAAACAAATTTTAAAAATTATAGACCAATTTCGCTTTTACCTAGCATATCCAAAATATATGAAACAAATAGTCCATAATCGTTTGTACAATTACATGACAATTAACTCGTTAATGAACAAGAACCAATATGGCTTCCGTAAAGGTCATTCCACAATAAATGCAGTTTCCAAATTTACTCGCATTGGAATCGAGTAATTATACTCTTTCTGTGTTCATGGACCTCTCTAAGGCCTTTGATACAATAAATCACAATCTTTTATGTAAAATATTATGCCATTACGGCATACGTGAAGTTGCCTTGGAGTGGTTCAGGAGCTATCTAACAGAGAGAAAACAATATGTCTATTATAAATGTACTGATTCAAAATTATTTCCCATAACCTGTGGTGTACCCCAGAGATCCGTATTGGAACAACTCCTCTTCATTTTATACTCAAATGATCTACCAGGATCCCTCTGGTGCACCGCATGTATACTATTTGCAGATGATACAACAATTTATGTATCTGGTAAAAATATTACGGAATTATATAAACTCGTTAATCAAGATATTGCATCATTAGCTAAGTGGTTTAAGGTGAATAAATTATCTTTAAATATACCCAAAACACATCATGTACTCTTCTCAAAACATAAGAATATTAAGTCGGACATCTATATATTAAAATTAGATAATACAATTATTAATCGAGTTAAATGTGTAAAATTTCTGTGACTACTAATAGACGAAAACCTAAACTGGCATGAGCATATAGATAGTTGTAGATCAAAAATATCTGGTGGACTATATGTCCTCAATAAAATTAAACATATCTTAAGTACACACAATATGAGAACAGTATACTACAGCTTGATATATCCCTATTTAACATATGGCACGCTATTGTGGGGTTGTAGTCACTCAACGTACTTACGAAGATTAGAAATGTTACAGAAAAAGGCAATCACGACCGTCTCAAAATCAAACTATAATGCTCATACCGAACCCTTATTTAAGAAGCTACAGATTCTCAAGCTAAAGGACATATGTACTTTTCAACTTTCAAAAATAATGTATTCATCATTAATATCTCTTTACCAGATCCTCTAATGACGATGTTCACTGTAAATGGACATATTCATTCACATGAACCAAGATGCCTTCACCAGCCAGACATACAATACAGAAAAACAGCATTGTTATCAAAGAAATTTATTTACCTAGCACCTGAAATAAGGTACAAACTACCAGAAACAATAAGACATTTGACGTCGCAACCTACCTTTAATAGATCTGTAAAGATATTTCTTACGAACTCAAATTAACAAAGTAATTTATAAATTACATATATTTTATAATATATTGTACAATATTACCTTATATTATGTTATGGTATCGCCATAATCAGCGCACTTGGACAGCGGACACAGACGGTTAAATATGTAACTTTTAGTCTTCTGCGCCTCCTCATATAATCAATTATGTTCTATATGTTTGGTCTTTATTTTGGAGGTTACAGCTTTTTACTTGTCTGTTGACATGATGGTATATATTATGCGATAAACAATGTAATAATGCTACTGTATATATCATCGAATAAAATTACTACTACTACTACTACTACTATAACCGGTTAATCGGTAGATAGTCAAAGTAATCTATCTTTCCGTCTATTTTATTATGATCGATATGCGGTCAGATTCTAATATTCTGACTGTACACGATCCTGTATTACGCCGTTTGAATGTATAATTATAGTGTTGCAATGAAAGAAAAATCTACATTTCAATATATTTACTTAATAAATAAATATTTTAGTCATGCCATCTACCATCTATCATATTCTTCAGCCTTACCAGTCATATTCTAGGTTAGCCTGTCAAGATATAAATTACACACTGAAGAATTATATTAAAGGTATCATTGTAGCAATTGAGGAAGCTTAAGGATTCTGACTTCTACGATGGAAATAAGCCATAGTGTGTGCAACATCATTGTTTTTTCCCCATGAAGTCCGGATCCTGCTTACAAGAATAGTATTATTTCCAGGTGAATTGATTATCTTGTTGTACAGAGTATGATCTTAAAGGAAACAAAAAATACTTTAAGAAATTTCTTTTGGACCCAGACTATTTACCCGTTGAAGAGCTGGCGAGGTGTAATCTTCTTTATGGATATTTATGTTAATCTATGTACAGCAATATTTCAGAGTTTAATTCTATAATGCAATAATACTGCTATGTTTAAAATAAAGTTTTAAATAGTTCAATTAATCTATAAGCAATTATTGAAATATATCACATGCTATGAATATACATGAAACAAAACACCCGTTCTTAATGCTAAGTAATGTTTCTTTATTGTTGTAACTGGTGATGAGTTATGTAAATTAGCATCATATAAATAATGATACCTACAAAGTATCCAAATATATGGCATTCGTCTATTGTCGAGCCGTGATAGCGCAGATACCAAATGAAAGATTAAAAAAATGATCTATTAAATAAGCAATGTTTACGCAAATCTTTATTAACATTATACAACCATGTAATCTGTAAACATAGCGATGGCCTTAGTTATTAGAACAGGTTCGAGATTTGTATATTCATGTTACTACAGTCAGTGTTGTGTGTGAATTGTATTACCTAAATCTTTATCACTTTGTACCATCAAAGCTTTAAGCAATAATATTCTTAGTAGGTTCTATAAGGACATCAATATATTGGCGCTTTGGGGTAATCGATAACAAATCACGTATTACGTCATGGAAATTCGATCCTCATGAAATATAGCATGCTCTCTTCAAAGTTAATTTTTGAAAGATATCAATGATATTGAACAATCAAAATTATTAGACACCCAATTATTATATTAACTAAGTATATTTAAGTATCGTATTCCTCGTAAAGACGGCAGACACAGTTCTGATATTGGCATACTCTACAAATCGGGGCTGGCTGTCACGGATAGTAAGTCAGAAATAATGGGGATGTATACCCATTTTGAAAACATTGACTGTACCATAAATATAGGTACGATTAGGATTTCGATTACATATCGGTACCTTCCTTCCAAAATAAAATGGCTTTAGAAGCTCATTATTCTTTAACGAAAGGTAAAACTACTTCGATAGCGTAGCCATTATCTCATTTGATACCAACATAACTAGTGATTTACATCTGATGTTGAAGTTCGTGGCTTTTCCAGTATATTGCATTCACACAGATTGATTGAGTACGTCAATAGTGGAACTAACGAAGGAGGCCACTCACAAGATTCGGTGATCACTAGAAAATCGAGCTCGATTACAGTAGGAGTTCCTTCTATATGTGATACTTGTGTCATTAGGTACAAACATAAATCCTTCTATGTTCATATGGCTGTCTAGTTCAGTACTATTGTGGACAAGACCGGTCGGATATGAAGAAGAATCACATAGAGAATGTATCGTTACATAATTATTACAAATGCTGTGGAAGATCTACGGTCGATTTATCAACTGAGTAAATTTGAGGGATCAGTTGATGAGCTGATAGAAGTTTGTATCAAAAGTGTCTAACATATCAAAAATCTCCATGATCCTTTTGTTAAGCAATTATCACAAAGGAAAGCAGAAATACTCCTATTTTATAAGGTACTATACAAAATAAAATTAATAATAATATTAATAATAATAATAAAATTAATATTATTAGTATTAGTAGTAGTAATAGTAGTATATGACAAAAATCAGCTTCCATAGCACTAAGATTATTTCCCTGGTTTATCGTTCCAGGGTTGATGTGTTTTATTCTTCTCAAAGGATCATATTCATTGTTTGTTTTCGTGTTATTCCATGTACAACAGTGATTCAGAACAGACGCAAATATTTAATAAATATATTATAATACTTATAGTATGTTCGCAGTATGAGGTATTACCTTAGTTATTATTAGGTGCAAATGTTTCTATTGTGTATCTGCCAAATCCCCTCATCTCCATTCGATCAAAGATAAATGAATTAAAAGTTAAGATTTGCATCTTGCGTAATTGAATGCTGATGTATATTTGAGGTACTTGGTTATCGTTCAAGAGTGATATTGCCTAGTATTGTTTTCATTGAATAGTTACGTCAATAGTTTCGAGTTAGTTGTCACGTTTGAGGAATAAATGTTTAACTTAATGTAGAGCATCCACTGTACATCCTCGTTTGAGATTATAACTTCTCGTCAAGTTTATGAAGGGACTAATATTATAGTGAAAAAAGTATTAACGTATTATGTTAAGAAAACCTTTGACTTGAAAGGATTACAAAATTCAATAGTAAAAGAACGCCACGAGGCTCATATAAGAGCATACAAATCAAGACACCCATACCGAAACATCGAAGAAAAAGGAACAGACGAAGGACGAAAAAATAGGCCGTTTTATGGAAGGTAGAAAAATCTTCTCGTATAATAGAAACAAATAACTACAAATTTGACCACATCAAAGACAAAATGACAAACTCATATCATGAACCCCTCTTTGTTGTTATTTTTTTGTCGTGACTGATCTATCGTCAGAAATGAAACGAAGAAATAAAAATAATAGACAGAATATTTCAAAGTAGAACTCAATCGGGGATAGCCTTTCACCAAGCCATCGTAAACTTCAACAAACGGTTGATACCGACTGTATCACACACACACACACACACACACACACACACACACACACACACACACACACACACACACACACACACACACACACACACACACACACACACACACACACACACACACACACATACACACACACACACACACACGCAAACACACACATACACACACACACTCACGCAAACACAACACAACAAATATCACCAATACTCAGAAAATTAACTACAGTTATATGTTTTAAAGTCAAATATATATATATATATATATATATAATTTTATATATATATAAAATAAATGAACAGTTTAATCATTCTGTTACAAAAGAAATAAATAAACAACTATTAAAATCCAATTCTTTATCTAAACCCCCAAAATTACAATTGTATAAGACATCGAGTAATAGGTTACAAAAATAATAAATGAACTTGAAAATAATCAGGTCTAATCAATTAAATGGAAATATGTATATCACATTTGTATAATAAAACAGGTAACATATAGCGTGTTCGGTTGTGTATCCTTTCTGATAGTTGAAATATCTGAGTAAAGATCTGGGGGGCAAGCCGTAGTTGTAGTGGATCCCGCCACATGTTTCCTCAAACATTCATACATGTACATTATCATCCTGGCTTGTATATAAATAGAAGTCGTAAGTGAGTGTGGAATCCATAGAAAAATGATACTGTATCAAGAGTGTTATTTGCTAGTAGGACAATTTCAAGATTTGATGCGGAATAATCTGGTTCTTTTCAACTTTTCTATCATAGTCAATATGTAGTAAGTTTTTTTAATATGCTGTTGTCATTGTTTGTCTTTTGAATTAAAGAGCATTGCAATAAAAGAAAAAAAAATTTATCGTTTTATTTAATCCTAATAAATATATTAATGTCAATAATCCCGTTTTTTACTAATTTGAATTACTGTTTGATCAACCATGACGAACGGATTATCGAATATGCAAGCGTTAAGCAACCTATCTGCTTAATGTTGTGTATGATTTAAATTTATGTGAATTGAGGCTAATATTATTAAATGTTTATTATTCAACTGGAAAAGGTGTAGAAAAAAGACGTTTAAATCATTACATCGTAATAACGAATGAAACATCAATAAGAGATTTTAGAAACCAGATTCATGTCAAAATCTCAAGGTGCCGGCGGATGTTATCTGCTTTTGAGAGAGACATGCTTAAGATTGGCAATTTCGTTATTATATTCTGCATCATCTATCAGTAGCACGAATCTATCAAAGCTTTAAAATTGGTAATAAGCTTTTAATTTTTAGAATTGAATGGCTTAAAAATTGTCAAATACTTAATATTAATATGCTGCTTACTTTTAATAATATTCATCACGGATAAAACAAATATATGTCATGATCTAAATTAAATAAATACAGCTTAAAAATGATATATATATATATATATATATATATATATATATATATATATATATATATATATATATATATAGTGTGTGTGTGTGTTTTAGAGATAATTTAAAGATTGTTTTCTGCTCAACGTAATACCTTTCTTCTAATATTAGCTCCAATCAACGTAAGGAGAATTTAAGAGAAAGAACACGAAATTGATTTATGAGACAGGCTGCAAATACTATAATTGTATTCCATGTTTTAATCAATTAATCAATCAATTCTTTGTCAAGGATAATGCCAGACACACTGTCAGTCATTTTCTCGAGGTCGGTGCTTTGGCAATAATTGTTGTCCTTTTAAATAAAGGTCTATTGCTTTTGTTAAATAAATAGCGAATTAGAAACGTTCAAGATATTATAATGAGCAGTCACACGAATTAACTGATTGTAAGAACCGTCAAACAATTTGTAAACATTAAAAAAAACATATTAAATTGTTTGAGGATATAATCTGTGTCATGGGTGCATTTGCAATAGGGTTATGCAAAGTAAATCCAGCTACTAGTTACTTGTACTAAAGAGCTCTGATTGCCATGCATGCACAGGTATTAACGGTAATTAGATTACAATTGCAACACCAATAAACATTCCTAGGTTGATTAATTAATTAAGTTAGACCAAGTAAATATCGTAAACAATTAATTTAAATCACCAACATCACCATTAATGTAGAAAGTAATTTCGCCCTGTGTGTGGGTTCATACACTTATTATAACTCGGAAATCTCTTATTGTTTCTTCGTTTTAAATCCTGTTGTGGGTCAGACGTTTACTCAAAGAGTCATGTCACACCACGCTGAGGTTTATATTAGTTATTATCGAAGGACCCTGTGGTAGCGTTACACGATATGCCATTTTTCCATTTTTATATTAAAATTAATTGCACATTTTTGTATATTTATTTTGTTAAAACATTACTGTCCGGATTATTCTATGTCAGTCATTACTTTATTGCTTATATGACGCTATCTGAATGTGTGATTCGGTGATGTCCTTGAACGGAGCTGTAAAGATGAGCATGCGACAAATGTCCTGAACATATCACGGCTAATAGCTGTGCCTGTTGAAGTGAAAGGAGCGGATTAAAGCTGGAAAATGTAATGTAACATCTAAAAGTAAGAAAATAATAATAATAATAATAATAATAATAAACTTCTATAGGCCACTATTATCGATGAGAATCGAGCTCAGCGGCTCAGATATTACAGGGGTTAAGCAATCTCAAAGTCAATATACAATGATAAATTCGTCAACAAATGATCGGATGCAGTGAAAACTAAGTTACAACTAGATGAAGGGAGCTGTCTGGGCTTGGGTGTTAACGAAAGCACGGAAAATATATATGATTGTTCTCCGGAAGAAAGGGTTTTACAAGCAACGATACAGAGTTTGAAAATGAGGTGAGCCAATGATGTAATTTCAGGAATGGCACAGACTAATAAAACCGAGGAGACCGTGAAACAATCTTAGCTTTTCAGTTCTGAATACACTGAAGTTTTTCGATATCTTCAGATGTTGTAAGAAGGAATATTGAAGTACTCAAGCCTACTAGTAATGAGTGCAACGATGTTCGGGACTTAAACAGAATTACAGCAACGAATATAGAAAGAAATATATTTCCTGAAATTAAAATCACTATCAAATGTAATAAGAAGATTGCGTACAGTTTGTGATGATGTGATGCTATGATTAAGGATTGATGTAGGATTGGTGTTGTGTTTTATATATGTACCTATAATAATTAAATCTTTATTTTTTCTGCATTGAGACTAAGTCTAGTGTTTGTCATCCAGCTAGATATGTTAGTGGAAAAGTTACCTGGCTGTGTAAGAAAAATAAACTGTAGTTGCTGTAGATAAAATATGTATACTTCGGTGTTATCTGCATATAAATTATGATCCAGTTTCTCACTCTGACTAAGAGAGCTTAGTGCTGTGGTATACAAAGTAAACAACAGTAGTCCAACAACAGAGCCTTGGAGATAGCCGCAAAACATTGGGAACTGGTTTAAAAAACAGTTTTCATTTATTGAGACCTATCTTTTACGAATTAGCGGATCGAAATAAGTGTTGTACTCTAAAAGAACACACTAATCAATGGTGTCAAAAGCCGCAGATAAATCTATTCGTGTTAGCGCTGTGACCTTTCTTATGTTCACGTTTAGTGTGATTTATTGTGAACTTTCAGTATAGCATTTTTTGTAGAGTGAAATTGTTTGTAAGTATACTGAAAAAACAGTCGACAGGTGATTACTATTTAAATAAACATTCAAATAATTGCATACAAATATTTATAATGCTTTAGATATGAAAGATAGATTAGAAATAGATCTATAACTATTTAGGTCACTGGCTGGTAAATATGATTTCTTAAGAAGAAGGTTTGCAAGGGCATGCTTTAAATCAGAAGTGCATAATCCAGAGCTTAGTAATACATTTGTTATCTTGGTAATTACAACAATTAATGCGCGAAACTCGGATTTAACAGACGTGTATGGATGAGATCAAGTTCACAGGACTTATTAGGGGGTGATGAAATCTGTTTATCAACTTCAGTAAGTGAGTCTGGTTTAAACACTGTGCAAAGTTGATGTACAACTGGAAAATCAATATTGCCAATTGAAGAACGACATGGCAAAGAAAAAACATGAATTTGGATGATCTTATCCTTGAAATGTCTCGAGAAAGAATTTCAGAGTGAATTAGTTGAATCACAACAGAACAGAGAACAGAAGTCTTTCTAAGAAGATACCTATTTATGCAGTTCCAGAGACGACGAAGATTGTGACAGTAGCTGGATATCATGTTTCTATACAATTAAGATTCAGTTTCATCCATGAATGTCAAGGTTTAGCATATCTGTTAAGTTGTGTGGATGATTTCATCCGTATGAGTTCTTGATAGCGGCGATGTACTTTAGCATTATTACTATCAGTGATCATCCAAGGTGTTTAACCTTTACAGATTTTGATCTGATAAGTGATTGTTTATCAAATAAAGATTTAAGTGTGGTGTGGTATTGTTCACATAATTGTAATAAGTCAGCTTTTGGGTTGGTAATAAGTTTAGATATTATGATGTGATTATTAAATTCAAGAATGGCAATATTATAAATATACCACTAAAGATTATTACACTTAGATTCAACTAGATTATGATAAAGGTTTAGTTCTGCTATCTATGAGAATGAAACGCTCCTTTAAACCACATGTGGCGGTCTTCTTTAAAATATAATTAGTGTGTGCGGAGAAATAAATAAATGTCATTAAATGTGGATGTAGCAGTAGACCTTGTAGTATCCAAATGAGGTTGAAATAACCTAGGATAAAGGATTCAGGATGGTTTGAAATAAGTCACAGAAGTCAACAAAGAAGGATGAAGTTATCCCAGGAGGGCGCTAGAGAAGGAGGAAGTAATCAGTAAATGAACAATCATAAATATCTAAGTAGATAGCCTCAAAACAACAATAGACCTGGACAGAATGGGATTTCACTTTAAATTTATTGGATAACAGAACGCCAATATCACCTGGCAAAGGCTATAATCGGGGGGGGGGGATATAATAATGCAACAGATCATTTCATGATGGTTAAACCTAGTCTCAGTGAAGGGGAGAATATCATATTTCGTAGATATGACCAAGTATACAATATTAGCTGATTTATTATGGGCGGACACACCATTACTGGGGCCCAGGCGGATATTTTGCTACATAGGCGAGCCTGGATTGATATGGATGTCACCTACTAGTACTATACACAGAATGTTAACAATATTACGAGATTGTTTGGCATGCATAGGAATATGAGGAGTTAGGAAGGTTATGAGTCTGGTGTACCTCTTAGACTTTAACTTACAAACAGTTTCACAGATGCGATGGGCAATATTCTAGGTAATAATGGAATACACACATTTATAATATGGTATTTTTCGAAATAGAAGCTCTAGTTGAAAATTGAACCTTGGCGAAAGTAGATACAGTACCAAAATATTTCCCAGGTTCTTGTGTGTGAATTGCGAGGCTTTGTTCTTTAACTTGTGGATTATAACAATCCAATTTCCCATATGCTGTTAGGTAGGATAATCGGCGATGTTCAGCAAACATTAAGATGACAGGTACACAAGGGGAATATCAAATACAAATGATCCAGATATTGTTGTTGTAGGCTCATCTTCGTGAAAGTGGGAAGTAAAGCGATAAATCCATTCGCCGAAGAGAAAATGTGATGAATCATGGAACACCCTTCACACATAGCGGCTTATATAGCCACCCTCCCCTATGACGAGCGCTTTCTCCTTAATGAATACTCTGGAGGGTTCTTTGTTTAGAACAAGGCTACATCAGTACTTTTTCTCCAAACATATAATTACTGTACTCGTATTACTGAATATGTTACATAATCTTAGAATGATAACTAACTACCTTCATTGTTCCAATATCTTGAATAATACTTTAGTGACAATTGTGAAATATAAATAGAAACGATGGTCGTAAAAGCTTCGATGTGACTATGAATGTATTCGATGTGTGCAAAAGCAATATACTGATTTTCGGTGATATAGTGCAGATGACCATATTGAAGTAGCAGATATATAGATAATGTGTATTAAGTCCACCAGTCTATCTGCTGATGTAGTACCAACAGGGATTTATTGTATTTAAAGGAGAACTGTGACTTTAGCCAAGTAATGAGAATACCAATGATAGCGTAAATTTCTTTAGTGGTGAAACACTTTAATGCTTTAAAGATATTTGACTACCCGGCAAATAAAGCCAATAAAACACACTTAATTTCTATATTTAGAATACTCTTTTGCACTTGTTTTGGTCGTAGAAGAACAGAGCGTGTCTAGAATGTAGGTAGTCTTCCTCTTTCAACTGAGGCCGCTTTTGAGGTTGTAAAGAAAGCGAAGTCATTTCTATTACATGTGGACCAACGAGAAGTTGAAAGCAAATGTCACGTAGTTACATAAAAAAATCAGTTTTACTACATTAACCAATAAGAAAAAACATCTATATTACAGATGCCCATTACATTCTGTACAGATCTTAATAGTGAATTTTTAAAGTGTTAATGGCATGAAATATATATAATACAGAAATTGGAAATTAGGGGAATTTATACTAAATTGAGCTGCAGAAGAATGTGACTAGGACTCTGCAATAATTCGTAGCAAAACCTTTGTCGTTCGTTCATATTTGAATTACAAAACATATATTAATATGACAAAATGAATATCAAGGCACGTACTGAGGCGTATATCTATAATAGTTGTTTTTAAAATCATTTTCTACCATATATATATATATATATATATATATATATATATATATATATATATATATATATATATATTATTTCTTGTTTTATTAAAGTATTTCTTATTTTGAGACCTCAGTAAACAGCGAAATATGCCTATAATAAATAATAAAACGCCCAAATTATTCACGATTACATACCATATTTGTGGGAATATGGTTGCTATATTAGGTGCTAAAATGTATAATTATCTATAAGGACAATATTCATATCCTTTTGTACAAACAAGTAGACATATTTTAATTATAAGATAGTAAAAGGTCATTCGCACTGTTTGATAGACAGTAATTATCTATTGTCTCCTAAAGATGTTCCAAGTACATCAGTCAAAGTGCCACAGTGCTAGAGGAGCGATAAATACCCACAATATAAGGAATAATGGCGTAAACCAATTAACGCGTGGGACGTGATCTAAAACGTGACAAAAAGAGATATTACGAACAATAAACAACGAGCAAGAATTGGTGAAATATCGTATTGAATAAGAAACTACGGTTAAATTTTATTTACCTTTTGAATAGGAGGGTGTTTTTTTTGTTTAGTTAAAGGCGAATTGAACGAACTGAATGAATGTCTGAAAACAAACTTAGTGGCCTCCATCCCAATATTGTATACGTGATGACTAAATCACTACAAAGAACCATTCTTGCACTACCATAAATGAGGATCCAGTTAGATGAGAAAAAGGATTGATTATGACTTACAAATAATATCCAGCTAAATCTTCTGTGGTTTAAATTTATGATAGACTGGTACATTTAATTTGTTTTTTTTAAATTTTATTCTGAAATGGCTCCGATCGGCAACGACGTAGATCATCCAGGTCATCAGATGCTGTGGATGACCCATTCAGAATGTTTTCCAAGACATTGAATTTGTTTTAGGCAATAATAGGGTTGTACTGCCCTTTTTCCCGATCAGATAAAAACAATCGAGTTTTGTGGGGGGATTGATGGTTTGTGTTCGATATTTGTGTTCGACTTGTCTTTGTTTAAGCCTTTTTTGAAGATATTTTCTGATTTTTTTTTGGGGGGGGAAGGGGGCGTTTCATCGACGGATAAAGTGATGTGGTATCCCCCTTCGTAGATTGGCACCTAGATTTAGCGGTTGGTGTCACCTTCGACTGTGCTGTGTTAGCAACAGTCATGGTAAACACAGCTTTGACTACTATTTTTTTAATTTTTTTATTTTGCTTTTTGTATTTTGGCACTTCACCTGGCAACAGTACCCCGAGATGCCAGATGATGTCGGTGTGACAGGCAACACTGCATTTTTAAACCCAGCAACATCAGAATATTATCTCACTGAGGTAGGAATGTTACCTCTCTGCTCTACGACTTACCTTGTGTTACCGTGACGGTTTGGATGTCTTCGTCATGGTTAACACAATGAGGTATCTGACTAAAGTCCTTATCATCATGACCTGTTTTTCCACATTTGGCGCAGGTAAGCACTCGCTTACAGGCCATTCTGTGGTGTCCATACCTTTGCAACTTGAAACACCGTAGTGGATTAGGAATATAGCCATAAACGTTCACTTCTATATGGCAAAAGGGTTTAACTTTGCTTAGGGGATGAATAACCAGAAATCTGGGCCATTAACACAGAGATGCTTTATTAGTGTCCGAGGAAGTACGAACCTCAAATGCACGTTTTTTGTACAAGTTTGTTTGAGGGGAGTCCATATTGTGTCCATATTGTGTCCATTTCTTCGGCACAAATGATCCTCACCAACTAGGGGATGTACAGAGGTTTGGTAACCAGCACTTGTGCATCATGGATACAGTTGTGTTATACCCCAAGACAGTATTACAAGGGAGAAGCGAGTGGAGAAGTATCATCCACCAAAGCAACACATCCTCTAAGGTTCAGCCATCAGCCACTGCCTGTGAGGGTTTAAGGATCAAAAGTCCGAAAAAGCACCCCCAGGGCTGAACGTGATTAGCTGATTGGTCAAATCGGGCCTTTCTGACCTCCCGTCTTAGAAGGAAATTAGGACCAAAGTAGTGTGCTGTGGTGTTTCCACTGCTCAACTACCAGGATCCCCTCTTCCCCTCCTACGGGACGAAACCAACAGCAAACAGGTTCACCTTTCGGTCGCCGTTCACGACCTGCAGGGATACAGCGGACCAGTCTAGCGGAAGGGGGAGTTGTCTTTGTCTTTCATAAAATAAATACCAGAATAAACTATTAATACATCGTCGTTAGAGAAAGCTTCCCTTTTCGTTGTAGTCTTACGCTGGATATAACACATTTTAGTGCTCTCAAATAATAAATATTGTTCCTAACCTATTACTGTACGCAAGATAGACGGAACACATCTGATATTAAGTCAAATGTCTTAATGATAGAACAACGTATGTTGATTGTATATTATATATTTCATATCCAATTACCTGTATCATCTTCGTTTTCGTTGATCTAATTATAATCTTATCACGTCAGTGAAGTAGTAACAGCACCAGCGCAAGTCTCAATTACGACAAAGGCTAAGACCCTTTTTTGGCTTCTATGACTATTAACACTTAACCATTACCCTATCTGCTTCTGCGTTGCTCATTGTTCTTATTACTAAAATGATTGCATTTAGTCATAATTATTATATTTACAATTATGTTTGGCAATCATATAAACACCTACTCCTAATGCCAATACTATTTTTATTGTTACTGGTATTAGTTATACTACAAGTGACGTCATACATTGTTACTGGTATTAGTTATACTACAAGTAACGTCATACATTGTTACTGGTATTAGTTATACTACAAGTAACGTCATACATTGTTACTGGTATTAGTTATACTACAAGTAACGTCATACATTGTTACTGGTATTAGTTATACTATAAGTAACGTCATACCTGTTGTCATTAATTCTTATAATAAGTGTGTGACCAGCATTGTAATTGTAATTACTCCGTCAAACGTATTTTATTTTATTTAATGTGGGACAAGATCAATAAGGTATCAAATTATTCCCTGCTGACGATTAGCAAATATAAATAACATAGACGTATTTTTATTTTTATTATAGTTTTTAGATTACTATCACTATGTTTCATTAAACGCATCCATGGTTCCGAATATTTGTATACTATAAATTCAGATATAATGAATCCAATTAACTTTACAACACCGTTGTCATATATGAGAAACTTGCCTAAGACATTTGGAAGACAGTGAAGTCAATGTTATATTATAACACCACCATCACTACAATCACTACTACTGCCAACAGCAGGAACAGCAGCAACAACAACTGCAACACCTGCAATAACTGTAACAACTTGTTCCTGTGATCCATGCAGTCGGACTGCATGTATTGATTATTGGAACTCGGTGTTATATGACGTATCTGATTATAACATTAATCGCATTTGATGAATTCCGAATGGTCAGATTCAAATAAATAAATGCATATGCGTGTTATAGCATGAGATTAAAATGACTATTATTATAGATATTGTGTAATTTTTAAGTTTAACACTTTTACAATTTTAATAGCTTACTGTATTTCCTTTTACTACTTAAAGTGGGATTAACGGCTGGATTGCATACAGAAGTCACAGCCCAGGGACCAATTTAGAAAGGAAATATCCTATAAAAACAAGTAGCATTATATGAGCCAAGTCTTGAACTGAAGATGTCCAGTCTAATTATATTCACTGGGTTATGGACTAGATAACCATCAGATTATATTATAATAGAAGTGATTAGTCAATTAATTTTCATAAGCCGTGTATATATCTTAGGATAAACGATGTTACTTCCCACTGGTCGCTATTACACATATCAAAGTATGTAATAATAATAATAATATTATTAATAATAATAATAATAATAATAATAATAATAATAATAGTATTTTATATAGCGCCTTATTCAACCAAAATTGCTCTAAGGCGGTTAACATTTAAAACACAATTAAAATATATTTTGAGCTCATGTAGATCAAATACATTTCATACATAATAAACTGGTTTAGTATTATAAATACGCGAATTTAAATAAATGGGTTTTAATAACCTTACAACAATGCCTCTACTTGCTGTGAGTTTAATTTGGTTTGGCAACTCGTTCCACAGCCTGGGAGCTGATGCTCGGAAGGATCTCTCTCCGTACATTGCTGTATGGCTTCTTGGTACCCTCAAAAGTGAATAGGACTCAGATCG
Organism: Paralvinella palmiformis; assembly: GCA_025642065.1. Taxonomy (NCBI): domain Eukaryota; kingdom Metazoa; phylum Annelida; class Polychaeta; order Terebellida; family Alvinellidae; genus Paralvinella; species Paralvinella palmiformis. The sequence continues at coordinate 32,773 of JAODUP010001666.1, forward strand.
GAGCATTCTCACAATCAATGTTTCAATCAGATGGCTTAGATACACCGCTGCTGTTCCATTCAGTACTTTGAACGTAAGAAACAGGATCTTGTACAATGATCTGAAACGTACAGGAAGCCAGTGCAGCTGGAACAAAATTGGGGTTATGTGTTCCCTTTTGTGAGTGCGTGTCACCAGACGTGCAGCACAGTTGTGCACTCGCTGTACGCGGTTGGTCGGAGAGAGGGGAATATTATATAGTAATCCATTGCCATAGTCCAGTGGAGAAATACTAAGGGCTTGGACTAAAGTCTTGCATGTCTCATCATTTATGTACATACGAATAAGTCCTATATTTCTTATTTGATAATAACAGGACTTACATATATAATCCCCCAGCTTCTCCATTCCTAGAGTATTATCTAATATAAGCCCTAGATTTCTTACAGACATGGAAGAATGTATATAACTGGATCCTACCTTAATGCGGAGATTATCAGTTTCTTTACATATGGCTCGGATGAGAAAACAATGAATTATGTCTTGTCCTTATTCAATTTCAGCATGTTGCTGTTCATCCAAGTACTTATGTCTGGAGTACCAGCTTCAATTGAAGATGAATATTATCCCACTTATCACATGACTTCAAAGTCATGTACACTTAGTTATCATCGGCATAACAATGATATTTAATATTATACCGTTTAATAATTTCACCAACTGGTTTGGTATACATACAGTAATTATTTGGTCCTAAAAAGGATCCCTGCGGAACACCAAAAAGAAGACCTATATCTGGCCATGTTTTATTGGCCACTGAAACACAGTGAGTTATGTCGGCAAGGTACGACTTTAACCTAGTTAAAGCTTTTTGCTTGATTCCAAATTAAGCGCTTCAGTTACATTGGGTGATCAAATACGTCGAAACAAATCAAGCTTAATTAATGCAATCATGGATCCTTCATCAAGAGCCTCAGCAATGTCACTGTGCACTTTGATTAGAGCAGTTTCTGTTGAATGACCTCTACGATAAGCAGACTGATAAATATCATTACGATCATTGTGCTCTAAGTGTTTTCTATACGCCTTGCTAATGCCTTTTCAATTAGTTTTCTCTCTGCTTTCCACCGAATTTTCTTAGCAGATCTGAGTTTATCAGAATAGCAAGCATCAAGGCAAATTCCTTTTTCTAAATAGACTAGAATTTCTTTTATAAAGCCAAATTGTCATATAATTATTTCGCGAGGGAAATAGTTAGTACATGACTCTACGAATTAACTTAATGTTTACAAAATAAAGATTTTTCATTTTAAAACAATCCAATTCGTATGTTTAGCAAATATGGATTGTGCTTCATTAATATTATGCTGCATTATTGGTTCCATGGTTTGATTTCAACACCAAATAAAATACATAACATTTAAAACAATATGTGACAATGCTTAATCCTATGTTTTTATGTCTATTGCTGTCACAATCACAAAAGGGTTGTGTATCTAGGTTACATAAACGTCATTCAGCACCATATAGGTGATGAGACATACAAATCTTATTGACATGTACGGCCTACAACTATTTGATACAATAGATGTCATGGGAAGGTAATATT